>JAJIZL010029177.1:143163-187272 GCA_023969395.1 Amblyomma maculatum
CAGCACACAGCACACTGAAACACAGCAGTGTCAACCTTCTAGCACCAACCATTGCTATCACTTCGTCTTCTGTATCTGTTCGCAATCTTCGTATTCTGCTTTCTGAGATGGCATATATGTAACACTATCCCCGCCCCGAAAAGCGCAGTCCCGGTGCGTACTATGTCGGAGAACTGCAGTTGGAGTAGCAAGGCTTCATGCGGGTGACATGAACGATATCGGTACGCGGCAGAGCGGACTGTTGTATCGGATGCACAGGGGTGATCTCGTATGTCGCGGAAGTTACGGGCCGTAAAACACGGTAGGGGAGTGTGTAGCGCGGCAAGAGCTTCTCACACAGTTTACCTCGACGAGCGGGAGTCTAGAGCAAGACGAGAGAGCCCAGAGAGTAGTGGACATCCCGATGGCGAGTATCATGACATCGTTTTTGTGCATTTTGAGAGGAAGCCAGTCGGCGGCGAGCAATAACACGGGCGGCGTCAGCTCCGGAGATAGCGTCACGAACGTAGAAACTGGCGTTACCAGTGTGAGTCAATACACTGTCAAACGAAGGTGAAGGGTCGCGGCCGAATAGAAGACAGAAGGGGGAGTAGCCCATTGTATCGTGACGGGACGAATTATAAGCGAACGTTACAAATGGTAAAGTAATATCTCAATCACAGTGGTGTGTGCAAAGCAATAGGACGTCACAGTTATTTAAAGCTGCTTAATTCAGTTATGACCAAGAGACACTTATTTTTTAGGTCGATAATTAGGACATACAACGATCATCATTAATTATTCAATGACCAAATAGACATATTTAGGTTGCACCCCTCCACAAAGAGTGCATTGAAGTACTGATGGACCCTTTTAAGGGGTGTAAGCAAGCAGCATATTGCACCCATTAAAAGGCTACATCTATATGTCAAAGCACACATATAGATGATGCGAGCCAGACACAGAAATGTACTTTATGTATATGCAATTCATAAGCAATGCAGAACAGACCAGTCTGTAGTACAACAGAGCAGTCTTGTGTTGTACAACAAACCGCTTTGTTGGACAACATACTTTCCTGTTGTACAACAGAATCGCGTGGTGTTATACAACAGATATTTGTGTCGCACAACACAAAATTATGTCGTACAACAGAAATTTGTGCCGTACAACAAATAATTCCTGTAGTATTTTTCGACTGGGCATCTGATATATACATTGATAGCATGTCCGTGAGCGGGCGGGTGAGGCGTTTGGTAAGGCCGTTCGCTTGTGGATGGTAAGCGGTGGTGAAATAATGCTTAATGGAGCAGTACCATTGGAATTCGTCGACTACTCGGGCAAGAAAGCAACGGCCACAGTCAGTGAGCAGCTGGCGTGGCGCACTATGGAGCAGGATGACGGTCGTGGAGAAGAAACGCAGCCACGTCAGTTGCACAGCTGGTGGGTATTACTCGTGTCACAACCGCAATCCATCTATTCCCCGAAGCAGACAGATTGATAGGATCGAGGAGATCAACGCCAACTCGGGAAAACTGGTCTATTGGGATGTCGATCGGCTGCAGGGATCCAGCAGGCACAACCGAGGGCTTTTTTCGTCACTGACACCGGTCACAAAAAGCCACGTAACAACGAACAGAGCTGTAGAGCCCTGGCCAAAAGAAGCGCCGGCGCACGCTGTCGTACGTACGAGATACAACATGATGGCCCGAAGTGGGCGCGTCGAGCAGCTACTGAAGAACGGTAGCACGCAGGTGTTCGGGGACTACGAGCAGAAGCTCGGCACCATCTGGTTACATATTGTGACATATATACCCTGCATCGCTGGACGTTAAAGAAGACAACGATTAGAAACAGTGACACAGAAGACGACAACGTGGTAGCAACGTTTAGTGTTAGAAGAAGAAGAAGCTGCCTGAAACGAACTATTGAGCTTCGTCAGGTGACCAGCCACCTGACGAAGAGGTCAGGTCAACCCTTCAGGGCACAGTGCTCCTGGAAAGCAGTGACGAAGTGACGGCCAAAAAGGCTTAGTATTAGGGCACCGCTACGAGCAGAAGGCGTGAATCGGCTAAGTATTGGGCGGCTAGTCCTCTTTTTTCTGTTTTCCCCTGCGCATTTGCGCTTTTCACCGTGTTGATAACGCTCACAGAGAGATTGAAACTGTAAAGTGATGTCTACGCAGTCTCCCGGCCAGGGGCGCTCCCCCTGGTCGGCTTTCATTACTCCTCACGATCTACCTCTGGAAACGTTCCAACGGTCTGGCGTTCCAAACATTCCTGTGGCGCTGGTGCCCAAGGATGGCGGATTTATTAAAATGAATAACCCTGGGACTGTTCGAGCTGCTCTCCAGGCAGCCTCTACCCTGTATGACTCGATCACAGAAGTGAGGCAGTTTGGGCGTGGCGGGATACTGTGCCGATCTCCAGACCTCAATTGCGTGAAGGATCTGCTTAAATGCAATTCATTTAGATCACTTCAGGTGAGCAGCTTTATCCCTACTCATCTTGCATGCACAAAGGGATTAGTCCGAGGAGTAGACTCTTCTTTAACTCCAGCTGAGACCCTCGACCTTCTTTCGGCGGCTGGTGTGGTAGCGGTGTACCGTTGCAGCCGGGAGGTTAATAATACGCGGGTACCAACAGAGTCGGTGATTGCCACATTTGCGGGAACTTCATGCCCGTCAGAGATAAAAGCATGGCCATTGACCTTCCGTGTGGATCCTCTTGATTCTAAGCCACTGCAGTGCACTAATTGCTGGCGATATGGTCACAGTGCTCGTGGTTGTAAGTCCTCCGTGCGGTGTTCCAAATGTGGCGATGGTCATCATTCGTCATCATGTTCACAACAACACGACAAATGCTGCCTTTGCGGTGGAGCCCACGCTGCAAACTCCTTGGAGTGTCCATCTCGAAAACAGGAGCTGCAAATTTTAGAGGTAATAGATAGAAAACGCTGTTCGCGTCGTGACGCTGTAATAGAAGTTAAGGACCGATTACACGGTTATGCAGGTGTGTCAGCCCGATCAGGTGTGCCTCTGGATGCATCAATCTCAAAGGCGATAATGACTGCAGTGGAAGCATCAATGAATAAAATGGTCGGCCGAATAGTTGCTACTGTCACAGAGTCTTTTTCTAACGTTCTGGCAGTTCAGCTAACGCAAGCCCTGCAATCAGGAACAGCCCCTTTCATAGCAAATATGCCCTCTGAAAGCTCTCAACTGCTTGGAAGCACTACTGTTGCTTCGCCTAACAAGGCTGCTCTCCCAGATGACGATGAAAACATTGATGACACAGAGATGGTAGAATCAGATGTGAGAATTCTAAAACGGTGTGGGTCTCCCATGTCCAATCATTCTTCTCCGCGGTCCCAACCAAAATCAAAGAAACATCAGCATACATTAAAGCCAAAGGATAATATTTTGGGGCAGGCAGTTGCGGCTGCCAAGATTTCACAATCATAGGGGCACTAAGAGTTATCCAGTGGAACTGTCGTTCAATTCTAACAGCTTCAACAGATTTAGTTTACATTTCTTCTCAATATAATCCACACATAATTATTTTGCAAGAAACTTGGCTAACAGCCGAAAAGCATTTCTATTTACAAAATTATCATTCATTCCGACAAGATCGCCAATCAAAAGGAGTAGGTTTAATTATATTTGTCTGTACAAAATTCTGTCACAGGGCTAAGATTTCTTTCCAGTTATCTTCTATAGATTGTGAGTTATTGGCCCTAGACTTTGAAATTCCAGGGCACTGTCCGTTTTCCTTAGTGAATGCTTATTTCCCTAGCGGTGTACAAGATACAAAACCTCTAGATCTGCTATTAGTTAATTGTCGAAACTCAGTTCTTCTGGCTGGTGATTTTAATTCGCATCATGTGTCATGGGGCTACAAGACAGATAGTTGTGGCAAGCGTCTTTGGGATTGGATAACAAATAATAACTTTTCCTGTAGAAATTCGGGTTCGGCCACATTTATAAGAAAACACAGTCAATCTGTGTTAGATTTAACTTTTACCTCTCCCAGTCTCATCGTTAATAATTGGTCGACACTTGATTGTGGCACCTCTAGTGACCACATACCGATTGCGTTTGAGGTTAATCACCCTGTAACTCCAGCGACTTCTCAGTTGAAGTCATTTATCAACTATAATAACTTTCAGTCAACGTTACGCTCTAATCTTGAGTCATTGAATAACACGGATGAAGAAGAAAAATCAAAACGCTTATGCTCGGTGATTGAGGATTGCCGTAAGAAGTCTGAGATCTTGGTACGGAGCTCAAAGGGGAATACTTCAGCTGTTTGGTGGAATGCTGATTGTTCCCGAGATTACAGACGTAGAAAGGCGGCATGGAAAAAGCTTCTCCACAACCAGTGCCCGAAAAACTGGCAGGATTACAAGTTCATTGCAGCTACTTTTAAACGTACAGTTGCAAAAGCGAAGGACGAGTATGATGCTAAGCATTTTGATTTCCTCTCTAAATCTGGCAATCGAACTGCTCTTTTTGGTTTTTTACGCTCGCGGAAAAAGATTCCGCAAGCATAAAATCTACATTCCTTTATTTTGACTCCACATGAAGCAATAGACACAATTGAAACAATTGCCAAAGGACTGGAGAAGCGTTTCTCGTCTGCACTTCCTTCGGGCTCGATACCTGTAATGCCAATGGAACCAGTTAATTATGATCCCCAAATTTCCATTTCTGAGCTTTCTCCTATAGTTATGAGATTACCAGCCGCTGCTCCCGGTCCTGATAAAGTAACTTCAAAAATGTTAAAAATTCTTTTTGACGAGTCACCTCAGACGTTATTAGAGCTAGTAAATTATTCCATCAAACATGCTTGGATACACCCAGAATGGAAACTTGCCAAAATAATTCCTTTACTTAAGAATAAAGGCGGTGCCTTGTCCATTGATAATTTAGACCAATTGCATTAACATCAAACATTGTAAAATTAATTGAAAGAGTCATACTTATACGTGTTTCGGAATTCATGAATAAAGAAAATATCCTCAGCCCTTGCCAAATTGGTTTCCGTCAAAAGTGTTCCATCTGGAATGCGCATGCTGATCTCGAAAGTCGAATTCTTTTAGCGCGACGCCAAAAAATGTACGCTGCCTTGATAACGCTAGATATAGCCAAGGCCTATGATAGCGTTGAGCATAGCATTCTATTGCAAAAATTGAAATCTCTTCAGTTTCCACATTATTTAGTAACCTGGATATCTGAATTCCTCCAAAACCGAGAGTTTTATTGTGCACTAAATGGCATCTATTCTGGCAGATATAAGCAAGCCAGGGGAGTGCCGCAAGGAGCAGTCCTTTCACCAGTCCTTTTCAACATACTACTCAGCTCAATACCAGTTAATTATGACGTTCGCACTTACGTATATGCGGATGATATTGCGTTTTTTGCAACTGCATCGGATATTCAATCCCTTTATCTCCACTTGCAAACGTACCTAAACTCTATTGAGAATTGGTTGTGTGGCTTGCGTCTCACATTAAATGTCAACAAAAGCGCAGTCCTCGTATTTAACATAAAGGATTCTGTAAGTCTGTCTGTAATGTATCAGCAGCAAATAATACCACAGGTTAAATCATTAAAGTATTTAGGGGTCACTTATGATGATAATCTTTCATGGCAGCCCCACATTAACCATATTGCTACGAAAGGGGCTCGGGCCGTGGGCATGTTGCGCCGAATTAGTCGTCCCAGGTCTGGAATGCGGAGAGATGTCCTTTTAATGATTTATATTATGTATGTGCGTCCAATTTTAGAGTTTGGTTCAGTCTTGTTTTCTGGATCAGCAACTTATAAAATTAGACCGCTAGTTCTGTTGGAGCGAGAAGCACTTAGGTTGTGTCTGGGACTTCCAAAATTTGTTGCCAACAATGTGCTCTACCTTGAAGCCCGGATTCCATCCTTGATATATAGATTACAAATTCTAACCGTTCAGACGTACTTAAGGATATATGAATCAGAGTTTCACCGATCTATGTCTATTTTTTGCTGTCAACCGACCTCCTTTTTCGGTGTCCATTGGTCTAAATTTCACACCCCGCAGGTTGTTATGGTCAAAAATTTGCTGGACCCTTTAAATGTTTCCCTTCCTAGTATTCTACCCATACAAACCATCGGTTCATCTATTAAAATTGTCTTTGACGACATATTCCCGAATAATGCAAAAAACTTATCATCCGTTATTCTAAACGGATTATTAGAAGACCATTTAAGAAGTCTTTCTGCTAGTTTAGTTGTAGCTACTGACGCATCTCAAAGTAATGAAAAGGCGGGTGTGGGTATATATTGTCCACATTTAGACTGGTCTTTTTCTGTCCGGCTTCCGGACTTCACCCCAATTTTTGAGGCAGAGTTTCTGGCGGTGGTACTCGCTTTACGAAAATTAGACTCCTCTTTTTCTAAAGTGGCAGTAATTTCCGACTCTCTATCCTTGTGTTCATCTCTCTCTTCGTCGGTGGATTCTGCAATAGTAAAAACCTTTGTCTCCCTGATCCCTAGACATTTGAAAATTGTACATATGGTATGGGTTCCAGGCCACAGCAATGTGACTTTAAATGAATATGCTGACAATTTGGCAAAAGAGTCCCTTAATGGCCCCGTATTATCTATCCTTCCGGCGACCGCGTACATCACCGCAGCGAGGTTTCGAAGAAACGTCCTATTAAATATGAAAAATGGACATCTTTTAAGATCTGATGACTACCTGCATCTAAATTATTCTTGGAATAGAAAATTATGTCATTCACGGCAACTTGAGATTTCACTAACAAGGCTGCGATGCCGTATCCCACCTTTAAATTTCTATCTTTACAGGTCTGGTTTGGCACTCTCTCCCGTCTGCACATTTTGCGGTGAACAAGAAACATTAGATCACTTTTTATTGTTTTGCCGCCGCTTTACTACGCTGAGAAAGCAGTTGATGGAAAGGCCATTGCAACAGCTTGGCCTTAGTTTAAGCAGCCCGACATTGTTATCATTTGGCGCCACAATCCTTGGGCACAGTCACAGGTCTGTGTTTACCGCCATGCAAAATTTTTTACTGGACTCAAATCGTTTGCCTTGCTAAATATTTAAACATCACTTGTTCTAAAATTGTACTGTCAATCTCCCGTGAGTGTTACCACTTTTCATTTTATATTTCACTTATTTCCCGTTTTGTTTCCTTTGCTCTAACCCTCAAATCATTTTTTTTTTATGCAAGTATATTAAAAAAAAATTATTTGCTACCCAATTCTTGGCCGATCCCCCTCTGTGGGTATGTGCCATAAATTATTTGGACAACAACAACAACAACAAGAAGGTTAACGCTGTTGTGATTCTGTGCTGCGTCAACATGGACTAACCTTCGTGCACTAACCTTGCCACGTATCATCTTGGTGGAGGTAACCAAAGATCCCCGTGTGCACACATAAATCCATTTAAGCAGCCGAAAGCTGGATTTGCGCAGTGGCCGCCACCTACCTGGGATCACAACGTCGACAACCGCCACTATGGCCTCTGAGGCAGCTCCTACCACCGCAACAACATCGGCGCAACCATTCGTCCTCACAAAAATCCGCCACCCTCCCATCTTCAATGGCGAAGACAAGACAGATGTGGATGACTGGCTGGATGAATACGAGCGATGCAGCCGGAACAATCATTGGGACGCGACCATCATGCTGGCCAATCTGATATTCTATTTGGCGGGAACCGCTCGCACATGGTTTCAAAATCACGAGCATGACCTGGTGACCTGGGAACTTTGCAAGCAAAAGCTTCACGACTTATTCGGGAAGCCCATTGGGCAGGCTCTTGCAGCCAAAACCGAACTTTCGTCTCGCTCTCAATCCACCACGGAGTCCTACCTGGCCTACATCCAAGACGTGCTCGCGTTGTGTCGCAAGGCGAACAGCTCCATGCTGGAAAGTGAAAAGGTAGGGCACATCCTCAAGGGCATCGCAGATGACGCGTTCAACATCCTCTTCTGCATGGATTGCTATAACGTCGAGTCGGTGCTTCAAGTTTGCCGAAGATTCGAGCAGGCTAAACAATGACGCCTGGTACACCGCTTTGAGCGCCTTCCGAACACGGCAGCCACATCATCCTGTGTATGATCTGGCTCCTCTGCAACAGCCTTCCCAGTCCGCAACAATGACTCGGATCGTCAGGCGAGAACTCGAGGCATTAGCTCCTGCACCATTCCCATCTCCAGTGCCTGACATCGTGGCCATGATACAGGCTGTTGTCCGACAGGAACTTGCCAACGTCGGTCTTTCCTCCAACCCCGTACCGCCCTCGTCACCATCGCATCCTGTTCCTGTAGTGGCTGCTGCAACCACTAGCCAAGCTCCCCCACGTCGCTACGTTAATCGCCATCCTGCAGAGTGGCGCACCTCAGATGGCAGGCCAATTTGTTTTATTTTCTGTCGAGCCGGCCACACTTCCCGTTATTGCCGCAGTCGCACCTTCCCCACACCTCGTTCCTATTACAACGCTGACCATCGGTACTACTACGGACCTCGACGCTTCCCTGCTCAACCTGAACAGCTCCGCCCCGCATATGATGGACCTGGACACTTCCCTGCTCACCCTGATGAACCTCACACCGAAGCCGTCTCAAGTGTCCGCCACTCCAGCCGATCTCCGTCTCCACGGTCTCGTCGATCTCGTTCACCGCTGCCTCGTCGCAACTCCTCCCCATCATACGCCGGCGCCCATACGGGAAACTAGCTAGTGCAGCGCTCGGGAGTGACGCTGCATTACCGACTCGGACTGTCAACTAGGAACTGACCCTCGCACCCAGACGTAACCTCATTGACATTTTTGTGGACGGAGTCCCAGTTTCTGCCCTTATTGACACTGGCGCCCACATTTCCGTCCTCAGTTCCTCGCTCCGTCAACGCCTCAACAAAGTCCTCACACCCGCTTCCTCATCTACAGTTTGTGTTGCTGATGGCAATACAGCTACTGTGATTAGTATGTGTACTGCAAGAATTACCATTGCCGACCGCCATATCCCTGTCCTATTTACAGTCCTCACCAGTTGCCCTCACGACGTTATATTAGGACTCGACTTTTTAACCGCACATTCCGCGCTCATTGACTGTTCTTCTAGACTGCTTCATCTGGACCTGCCACTCTGTCCTGACAAACAGGCCTCTGATACTTCAACGCTCCGTCTCCGCTCCTCTACATTTACTCGTCTACCACCAGAAGCTGCAGTGTATGTGCTCATGTCGCCTTTCCCCTCCGTTCCTGATGGCGACTACGTTGTTTGCCCCATAACCGACGTGCACACTGCAGCGTAGAATCGCTCTCCCTCATAACATCGTGCACGTAGAAAATAACAACGCTTATATTCCAGTCTTGAACGTCGGCTTTTTTGTGCGCGTTCTTCCTGAAGGCAGTACTCTCGCCGAACTGACCCCACTGTCTGACGTCACAGTTGCCGCTCTTTTCCTTGACCCTACTGCTAAAGTGTCGACATGACCTGCACCGTCCCCATCTCCGGAGGCTCGCATATCAGGAATGGTTGCACCTAATTTGCGCCCTGACCGTGCTACAGCACTTGAAAGTCTTCTGAATTCGTACAGCGATATTTTCGATTTTGGTGACCGCCCCTTGGGACAAACGTCCCTCGTTACACATCGTATCGACACCGGAGACGCCCGCCCAATTCACAGAAGACCTTATCGAGTCGCCATTTCTGAACGACGCGTCATACAAGATGAAGTAGACAAGATGTTAGCAAAAAACATTATAGAGCCTTCGAGCAGTCCCTGGACGTCGCCTGTCGTGCTTGTTAAAAAGAATGACAATACCTGGAGATTCTGCGTTGATTACCGACACATCAACAAAATTACTAAGAAAGACGTTTACCCGCTCCCCAGGATAGATGATGCCCTCGACTGCTTGCACGGTGCCAGCTATTTCTCTTCCATTGATCTTCGTTCCGGTTATTGGCAGATCGCAGTCGACGAACGGGACCGGAAGAAGACCGCCTTCGTCACTCCCGATGGCTTGTATCAATTCAAAGTGATGCCTTTCGGCTTGTGTAATGCGCCCGCAACATTCGAGCGCATGATGGACTCTCTCCTGCGCGGCTTGAAATGGACGACGTGCTTGTGCTATCTCAATGACGTCATTGTATTTTCTTCTACATTCGAGAGCCATCTCCATCGCCTTGATGCCATTCTTGGCGTCTTCCGAAAAGCTGGCCTTCAGCTGAACTCGAAGAAATGTAGCTTCGGCCGACGTGAACTCAATGTGCTCGGTCACGTGGTCGACGCCCGTGGCGTTCAACCCGATCCAGACAAAATACGTACTGTATGTGCATTTTCTACACCCCATTGTACCAGTAACGTGCGTAGCTTTCATGGGCTTTGCTCCTATTTTCGGCGGTTTGTACCTAACTTTGCGGAGACGGCTCGTCTACTCACCAATCTTTTGAAGAACGATGCTCCATTTTGCTGGGACCAAGAACAATCCCAAGCCTTTTCTGCGCTCATTGCAGCCCTCACCAACCGGCCCGTACTGGCACACTTCAATCCTACGGCACCAACGAAGGTGCGCACCGACGCCAGTGGTCACGGTATTGGTGCCATACTCGCCCAGCAGCAAACGGGTCGTACTCGCGTCATTGCTTATGCCAGTCGCCTCCTTTCTGCGGCTGAACGGAATTACTCGATCACAGAATGTGAGTGCTTAGCCCTCGTGTGGGCCAATACAAAGTTTCGCCCTTACTTGTTTGGCCGCCCGTTCTCCGTCATCACCGACCACCATGCCTTATGCTGGCTTTCTACGCTGAAGGACCCTACTGGTCGCCTGGGTCGTTGGACCCTCCGCCTTCAGGAATACACGTTTTCTGTCGTCCACAAGTCTGGCCGGCTGCACGCTGACGCCGATTGCCTGTCCCGCAACCCGGTAGATCCCCCACCTGCGAGCGAGTGCGACAATGACACATATGTGTTGGCCATCTCTGACCTTTCAAACATTCGCCATGAACAGCGCTTAGACCCCCAAGCTTTGCAGCATAATCAATCGCCTCAGCACTGATCACCTTGATGCTACCCTTGCTCTGTTTGTGCTCAACAACGGCACCTTATACCGACGGAATATGCGACCAGATGGCGCCGAGCTTCTGCTCGTAGTCCCCGAACATCTGCGTACCACCGTTCTTCAACAGCTGCACGACGCAACCACAGCGGGTCATCTTGGCGTATCTCGTACGTACGATAGCGTCCGCCGCCGCTTCTTTTGGCCAGGCCTCTATCTCTCTGTTCGTCGTTTCGTTGCTTCTTGTGACCGGTGTCAGTGACGGAAGAAGCCCTCGGCTATGCCTGCTGGATCCCTGCAGCCGATCGACATCCCAGTAGACCCGTTTTCCCGTGTTGGCCTTGACCTCCTCGGGCCTTTTCCTCTTTCTGCGTCGGGGAATAAATGGATTGCAGTGGCCACGGATTATACTACGCGCTACGCTGTCACCCGAGCGATACCCACCAGGTGTGCAACTGATGTGGCTGCGTTTCTTCTCCACGACGTCATCCTGCTCCATGGTGCTCCACGCCAGCTGCTCACTGACCGTGGCCGTTGCTTTCTTGCTCGAGTAGTCGACGAAATTCTTCGGTATTGCTCCATTAAGCCCTATTTTACCACCGCTTACTATCCACAAATGAACGGCCTCACCGAACGCCTCAACCGCAAGCTCACGGACATGCTGTCTGTGTATGTCTCGGATGATCACCGTGACTAGGATATTAATTTGCCGTTTGTAACGTTCGCGTGCAATTCCTCTCGTCACGACACAATCGGCTACTCACCGTTTTATCTTCTATACGGCCGCGACCCTCCCCTTCCTTTTGACAGCGTATTGCCTCCCACCGCTAACGTCAGTTGCTACGTTCGTGACGCCATCTCCCGAGCTGACGCAGCCCGTGTTATTGCTCGCCGATGACTGGCCTCCTCCCAAAATTCTCAAAAACGGCGCCATGATTCTCGCCACCGGGATGTCCACTACTCTCCGGGCTCTCTAGTCTTGCTCTGGACTCCCGCTCGTAAAGTTGGGCTGTGTGAGAAGCTCTTGCCATGCTACGCAGGACCCTACCTGTTTTACGGCCAGTCACCCCTCTGACATACGAAGTCGCCCCTGTACATCCGCCGCGACAGTCCTCTATGCCACGCACCGAGATTGCTCATGTCGCCAGAATGAAGCCGTACTACGCCTGCAGTAGTTCGTCCTAGTGCGCACCGGGACTGTGCTTTTCGGGGGGGGGGGGGGGGGGGGGTAATGTGACATATATACACTGCATCGCTGGACGTTAAAGAAGGCAACGATTAGAAACAGTGACACAGAAGACGACAACGTGGTAGTAACGTTTAGTGTTAGAAGAAGGTTAACGCTGTTGTGATTCTGTGCTTTGTGTGCTGCGTCAACCTGGACTAACCTTCGTGCACTAAACTTGCCACGTATCAATATTCCGCCGATATAAGGTGCCGTTTTGGAGCACAAAGAAAGCAAACGGAGAGTCAGGGTGGTCAATGCTGAGGCAGTTGATAATGGTGCAAAGCTTGGGATCTAAGCGCTGTTCGTGGCGAATGCTTAAAAGGTAGAGGACAACGCACATCTGTCATCGTCACACTCGCTTTCAAGCGGCGGATTTACCTTTTTGCGGGACAAGCAGTCGGCATCAGCGTGCAGCCGACCGGACTTGTGGATGACAGAAAAGGTGTATTCCTGAAGGCGCAAGGCCCAACGCCCCAGGCGTTGGGCCTTACAAAGAACGGGCGGCCAAACAAGTAAGGGCGAAACTTTGTAATGGCCCAAACGAGGGCTAAACACGCACGTTCTAAACGTGACTCAGAGGTACGTTTTGACTAAGAGGCACATTGCAGAGATTGGAAGCCTCGGGGTCCCCTGTCAACTCATTATGCAGAGTAACATAAGGAAAGAAACGATTGGCCTGAATTTTTCGCCAGGCCCTGCATTCTGAGAGTATTGGGGACCTCTCTGGCGGTGGATAGATCCTTCTGTGCAGTCTGAGAGTGTCAGAGAGCTCCTTGTAGGGGATGAGGGGGTCTTTGTCTCCGGGTAGCGAGGTCTCTATGGCCGCTCGGGTGTATACATCTCGAGCGAGGCGATGGGCAGCCTCATTTCCTGGTAGACACTCGTGAGCTGGAACCCAGATGACTGAAAATTCACGGTTTAGCGGGTGCTTTCTCAGTATACTGGCCGGCTGCTTGTAAATTGGGCCTTTGCCGAAGTTACTAACAGCCGCCTTATTATCTGAAAGGACAATTTTGGCTTTAGTGCCTGTACATGTTAGCGCTATCGCAGCCTCTTCAGCTATTAAAGCGTTACGCCTATTAATGGATCCAATTACTTTCTGGGAGTGGTTCCCATCTACCACTGCGATGACCGCGGCCCCTTCTAGCCCGCAGGCCGCATCGCAATAGGCTGATTCCTCAAGAGGGTCGTTTATTAGTTTGCTTTGAATAAATTTTGCTCTATGCTGCCTTCAATCCTTGTCATGAATCGGGTGCATATTCTTAGGGATCTGTGCAATTTTGAATAGTTTTCGCGTCTCAAGCTCCAGGAGTTCAGCAACATAGGGTGGCTCACCTGACTGAAGCTGTAGTTCTTGTAGTATTTTTCGCCCAACTACAGTGAAGTTGAGCGGCCAAATCTGGACCTCCCTGACCGCATTAGCAATCTCTTGCTAGGTATTATGCATTCCCATAGCTAGAAGCTTCTCTGTCGACGATTTGTGGGGGATGCCTAAACTTCTTTTGAATGACATTCCGATCATTTTCTCTAACTTCTCTACTTCACCGGGATTGAGATTGAGAAAGCAGGTGACATAAGCTATCCTGCTGATTACAAAGGCACGAAGCTGTTTTATTAGGCAGGGTTCTCTGAGGCCTTTGTTCCTGAGAGAGATACGCCTGAATATCCCGTTACCTAGTCGACATACGTCTGAAGCTTTTTCAGGATGGTGGTGTTTTTCCTATTCTGCTGTAGGAAATACCCCAGAATCCTAATGGTGCTGACTCTCGGTACCTTGCTCCCTCCTACGTATACATCCACTGGTTTGTGTAGGTGTGATAGGTGGGATTGTCTGGTTAGTTGTGCTTTGCTGCACATTGAGAAAAGTTCAGATTTGTGAGGAGAGCAAGATAGTCCTCTCTCTAGGGCGTAGTTTTCAACTATATACGACGCTTCCTGCAGCCTAAGCGATATATCGGCGCTGGAGCCTCCATCGGTCCAGATTGTTATATCGTCTGCGTAGATGCTATGTTTGATGCCTTCTATCTTATTAAGATGAGATGAGAGATCTTTCATTGCAAAATTGAAGAGTACCGGGGAGAGGACAGATCCCTGGGGCGTTCCTCTGCCCCCGGTACTGATGGGCTCGGACCTAATTCCCATGAAGCTAACTTCAGTTTTTCTGCAGGTGAGGAAATCTTTGACATAGTTGAAGCACTTGCTTCCCCCTCCAGCCGAGTTGAAGCCTTCGAGAAACGCTCTGTGGTCAACATTATCAAATGCCTTAGTGAGATCAAGTCCCAGGATGGCTCTATATGATGCATAGTCCTCGGGAGCGTCCATGATGTCGTGGTTTAATCTTAGCATGACACCCCATCCTGTGCACTTAATCCCAGCCTGTACCCTACCATCTCCACTGGCCAGAGTTCCTTGGTTTTCATACACCTAGAGATTCTGATTTGGACCACTTTTTCCATGGGCTTTCCCAGAAACGAGGTGAAAGATATGGGCCTCATTTTGGATAGTTCAAGTTTCTTGCCCGGTTTAGGAATAAGGACCAATGTGGAGATTTTCCACTCCTCTTGGATTTCGGCTCCTTCCCAAATTATATTCATTACTTCGCAAGTGAGGTGAGTCTTCGTCCAGATTTTTAAGCATAGTGTTCGTGATATTGTCTGGCCCCGGAGCAGATCTCTTTTTGAGATCCTGCAGGACCGCCCTAATTTCTGCCAATTCAATTGGAGCATCTATGGCCCTATTATCGGGCCCGGTATAGCAAGGTAGAAGGGGGCCGGGATCCTGACATGTATATGATGTTCCTGATTGCATCTACCAGCTCCTCGTTTCCCCTTGAAACTTATGCTTGATCTTAATCTGGTCTAGCCTGGTCCGTCTCTTAGTGTTATTGGGATCGATGAGGTAGCAGAGGATAGCCCAGGTCTTGGGAAGGCTCATGTTGAAGTTCATTACACATCTCGGCCCAGCTCTTTTCGGACAGCTTGCTGCATACACTCAATTTCCTTATTGAGGTTAGCAACCCCTCTTCTGAGATTTCTGTTCCATTTTTTTTTTTTTTTTTTAGTTTTTCCACCTTCCCTCCAATTCTCTCTTGGATTTAAGGAGATGTAGGAGGTGTTTGTCTAATTTTTGGACTTGAAGATTCGTCGCCTGTTCTTCCGTGGCCTCCTTTATATGCCGATTAAATTTTTGTTGCCACTCAGTCACAGAAGACCAGGACTTATTACCTGCAACCCCTCTAATTGACCTAAATTTATACCAATCTATTATTTTGGCTCGTAACACGGTATCCCGAAAATTAAATCTCAGCCGAATTTCTATGACCATATGATCGCTGCCGTAGTTTTTTCCCGTGTTGCACCATTCAACTGGGCCGCACCTGTGAGTTAGTGTAAGATCGGGCGGGGTGTCTTTACAGACACTGTTACCCATGCGCGTGGGTGTCGCCGCATCCGTTATTAGAGACAGCCCATTGGATAATATGGATTCAAGCAAGGCCTTCCCCTTCCGGCATTGTGTATCATATCCCCATTCCTGGTGTTTAGCATTGAAGTCCCCGCAGATTAGAAGTGGTTCGCAGCCGGCAACCTTTAGTGCTTTTTTGAATAATAGCGAGAATTTTGCATTGATTTTTTTCGGTGGGCTATATACATTGAGCACAAAGAGATTCTCTTGCTTAGTATTTCCCGAATGGACTTCAATCAAAACTGTTTCAATGTCCCCATCAACCTCGCGTTGAGTAACCGCCGTATTGTGCTCAACCAGAATAGCCGCCCGAGGCGAGTCCCCTAGCGAGCTGCGGAAACATTTGTATCCCTTGAGGCCAACATGCCTGGCGTTGGTCTCTTGTAATGCAATTACCAAGGGTGGTTCTTCTCTCGACTGTATTATCTGCTGAAAGACCCCCCTTTTTCCTATGAATCCCCTGCAGTCCCACTGCCAGATTACGCCATCTTTCCTCCTCGAATTATTGTGTCCCTTGCCCATTTTGCCAGCCGTTGTTGGTAGCGATTATGCCTGCGGCGAGAAGGGTTTGCTCCATTCTACCTAGGCTGCCCTCCATGTCTATAGCATTCTAACTTGAGATTTTCCTGCCTATAGTTGGACTTCTCCATTAGTTCCTTAAGAGACCTTATGTCTACACCAAGTTTGTCGAGATGCGTGTCCTCAGGCTTGGCCTTCTTTCTAGTGGGGGGCCCACTTTCGCGTTCTGGTTCTTTTTCACTCTCGAATGGGGGAAGTTTCCTCATCTCACGATTTTCTAGCTTGATCAACCCTTTCTTTAACTCTGCATTTTCTTGCTCAATTTTCTCTAATTTCTGCACGAGTGCCTGACTCTCCCTGATTAGTCTTTCTATTTTACTTTCAAGACTCCCTTGATCAGTCACCTGCGTGTCCTTGCCTCCTGCCAAGGTACTTTTCTGCTTGAGGCCCCATGGGTCCGTCGGGTCACGTATACGAGTGATCCAAGGCTCGCCCTGGCTTGCTGTGGCGTTTTGCGTGGTCGGTCCCCTGCTCCGGCGATAAGTTCCGGCACGGGTGTAGCGTCCGCCTTCCCCGGTATGGCGATCTTGACTGCTGGCCCTGTCCTGGTGGCAGACTTGGAACGGCTGCGGGAGCGGGAGATGGAGCACGCCTTCTTAGTTCTGAGGGTCTCGAACTTGTTCTTTAGAGGAATGTGCCCCTGTTTAGGGGCGGTATCTTGCTTTCTCAATTTCTTTTCCCAGAGTTTCATTTTGACTAAGTATGGGGTCCTGTAGATCTTGATGCAGCTTTTGTTCCCAAGGGGGTGCTGCCCCTGACAAAGTGCACATTTGAGGTGCACGTATGATCCGGTAGGGCATTTTTAATCCCGCATCCTCGGCATTTGCGCATCTCAGGATTTGGGCAGACGTCAGCCCTATGCCCGAATTGCCCGCATGTGGCGCACACTTGGTATTTCTTTTTGAATAGTTTGCACTTGAGTGGTGTTGCCTTGAAGTTGACCGTCCAGGGTACTGTGTCTTCTACGAAACACAGCAACACAGTGCCTGTGTTCTCTCCCAGCCGTCTAGCTGACGCAATGGCCGGATTTCCTGATCTATTCAGGATATTCAAGATTTCTTGGTCCGAAAGGCCCGGTGGGATTCCGTAGATAACCCCCTTTCCGAATGTATCCGGCGTCACAAGATAGGCTGTGACCGGGGATGTACCTTCTTTATGCCGGAGGGCCACGATGATTTAGATTTAAAAATAATGATATTAATTCCATTACAGAACAACATCCATCAAGATTCACCAAATTTCTGGAAGGACTATATTTTGCTGCAGCGTATGCAGTGCCTCTGGTTTCAGTGCAAACTATTTATTTAAAAAAATAGCCGGCCAAAAGCTTTCCGCTTGATTATAACACAAAAAAGAAATTGCGGGTTAAGGTTGCAGTTATCGCCATTACTATGGCCTTGGCGCAAGTTTTGAAATCAGGAAAAGTAGAGGGGAGTGAGTGAGAAGACTTTATTTACACCGACATAGACCTCTGGGCAGGGGCTCAGCCAGGGGGAGGGTCTCCTTGCCGGCTTTCCTGTGCCGTGGCCGCAGAGAAGGTCTTGGAGTAAGCCTCCTCCGCCAGACGTAGGACGATCTTTTGTTCATCCACATTTGGGCTGCGGATGTAGAACTCCCAGGTAATTTGATCAAAGGGATCAGTTTCTTTAGCTCCCGGAGCATCGAGTCAGTGCCAGATTAGGTGATTTCGACTCAGAGGTACGTTGCAGAGATTGCAAGCCTCTGGGTCCCCTGTCAAGTCATTATGCAGAGTAACATGAGGAAACAAATGATTGCCCTGAATATTTCGCCAGGCCCTGCATTCTTAGGGTATTAGGGACCTATCTGGTGGTGGATAGATCCTTCTGTTTAGTCTGGGAGTCTCAGAAAGCTCCTTGTAGGTGATTAGGGGGTCTTTGTCTCCGGGTAGCGGGGTCTGGCCGCTCGGGTGTATACACCTCGAGCGAGGCAATGGGCAGCCTCATTGCCGGGTAGACCGTCGTGAGCTGGAACCCAGATGAGGAGGAGGAGGAGGAGGTAACTTTATTGAGGAGAACTTGGAAAGTTCTTTCTTCGTGGGAGTTCGCTTCTCCTCAAGCCGCCCCAGGGGTGGTCATCGCTCGATGGCGCTCGACGACCTCCTTGGCCCAAGCCGTGATGGCGTGTTGCCGGCTTGGATCAGAGCTAAGCAATGCGGCCTCCCACTGTTCCGAATTGGTAATCTGCAGGCCCTCCGGCGGATGCATGCTTTCACATTTAAACATGATGTGTTCGAGATCTGCCCTCTGGTGACCGCAAAGTGAACATGAGGGGCTGTATTCGCCTGGATACCATTGTGCTAGCTTATACGGATTAAAGCACGTACTTGTTTGAAGTTTTCTAAGTAATGTTTGTTGTGATTTGCTGAGTGTATAGTGAGGCTCCGGCTATTTCAGTTTGTTGTTTTTATACCAATTCGTAATTCCTCTGTACGTAGGGTCTCTCTCGCGAGCCGATCTTAGTTCGGGGTAACGCACCTCCCGGCCTACGACGAATCCTCGGGCATACTGGTGCACCGCCTCGTTTCCAGGATGACACTCGTGTGCGGGGACCCACAAAATTTTGATCGAACGTGCGTTTTTAGAGCAATAAAAAAATTTCAAAATTTTGGCTGCTGGTTGATGAATTCTACCTTTTGCGAAATTTCTAATGGCTGTTTTTGAGTCGCTAAAAATGTATTTGGAGTCCGTCGTGACAATCGCCAGAGCTACAGCCGCCTCTTCTGCCTCCTCTGGCGTTCGTACTTCGTTTATCGTCGCTGAATTTTGTAAGCGATACTTGTGATCGACTAGTGCCGGGGCATAGGCTCTCTTATTCCCGTATTCTGCTGCGTCCACATATGTCGTATTTGGTAGACTGGAATAGTATTTCTCTAATGATTGGGCTCTTGCTACCCGACGCTGCAGGTGAAACTCCGGGTGCATGTTCTTAGGTAGTGGAGGGACTACCAGTATTTTCTGTATTGGACGGGGAACCGACGTTACCTGTTAGTGTCTGCCCTCGTAATGTATGTCGGTCTTTTGCAGTATCTGTCTTCCGGTCGATGTTGCTGTCAACCGCTCGTACTGCGCCGTGAGGTGCGCTTCGATCATTTCTTCTAGTGTGTTATGTATCCCCAGTTGCATGAGTTTCTCGGTAGCCGTGCAAATGGGAAGACCGAGTGCTCTTTTGAAAGACAGCCGAATAATGGCATCGATCGCTTCTCTTTCCTTGGCCTGTAGGAATAAGTAGGGCGTGGAATATATAATGCGGCTGAGAACGAATGCTTGCACAAGTTTTAGTGTCTCTTTTTCTTTCATCCCTCTTTCTTTGTTTGATATCCTCCGAATAAAACGAGAAGTTTGATTACTTATCGTTCGGAGTTTTTGGATTAGATCCGTGTTTTTGACATTTGATTGAATGTACATACCCGTATGCGTAACTTTTCTACTCTCCGGATAGTGAAACCATCCATGTATATATTGATGTTTGTGTTAATGTTTTTGTATATCTTTTTTGTTTAATGACTAAAAGTTCCGATTTTTGAGATGAGCATTCCAAGCCAATTTTCTCCGTCTCCTCCACTACCGCATCTGCTGCTTGCTGCAGCGTGTCCTCAATTGTGCCGGCGTGACCCTTCGTTGTCCATAGAGTAATATCGTCGGCATAGAAAGAGTGTTCTATATCTGGGATTTGTTCCAATTTGCGTACCAAATTTATTAAAGTGATATTAAAGAGAAATGGGGACAGTACTGAGCCTTGCGGCGTGCCCCTGTCCCCTAGTTGGAATTTGTTGGAATTTATAGGTCCTAATTGAATTTCTGCTGTCCTACCTGTTAAGAAGGCCTTGATATAATTATACATCCTGGCGCCCACCTGCAGCTCGGATAGGGCACCCATGATAGCTTTGGGGTTCACATTATCGAAGGCTTTTGTAAGGTCAAGAGCTAATATGGCTCTTAACCTGTTATTCATCTCAGGTGCCAAGATTTCGTGCTTAATCCTTAACATTGTGTCCTGTGTGGATAAAAGGGGTCTGAATCCCAACATAGTATGAGGATACAGATCCCACTCGTCCATGTACGACTGAAGCCTTGACAGGGCTACGTGCTCGAATAATTTACCTAGGCACGAGGTGAGAGATATCGGTCTCAGGTTTTCTATTGAAAGTTTTTTCCCTGGTTTCGGAATAAAGATTACCTTGGCGTGCTTCCACATTTCCGGTAAGGATCCTTTATTCCAACATTCGTTGGCGAAGTTGGTAAGTTGGGAAATGGAGTTTTCATCTAGGTTTCTCAGCATAGTATTTGTGACCCCATCCGCGCCGGGTGCCGAGGGCGTGCGGATTTTATGAATAGCTGCTCGAACTTCCGCTTCCGTGGAACCCAGATGACAGCTACTACTCTTCCTGATTTCAAAACTCGCGCCAAGGCCATAGCAGTGGCGAGAACCAAGGTCAATGAAGCGAGAACCACAACCTTAACCCGCAATTTCTTTTGGAATCTATTACTGGAGCGAGCTCAGTTTCAAAATAACAAGCTTTGTATGCCACAGTTTTCTGTGTTATAATCAAACGGAAAGCTTTTGTCTAGCTATATTTTCTTTTTTCTTTTTTTAATAAATGGATTGAAACCACAGGCGCTGCATACGCCGCAACAGAATATAGTCCATCCAGAAATTTGGTGAATCTTGATGGATCTTGTTTAGTAATGGAAATAATATCATTATTATCAAATCTAAATATACAAAGTAAAGCATCACTAGTAAAGCATCCCGCCGATGACTGCGTTGCTGCTCGGCACTGCCGTGAAATGTAAGCAGGCTGCGTCTGTTGCGTCCCTCAGTTGACTTCGATGTGCTGTTGTAATTGCGCTAGTTTAGACAACGTTTATCGTGTGGGCTATTGCTCCTTCACAAATTCACGTTGACACGGGCCTTCAATTGCTTCAATTGCGTAAACACATTTTTGCGTACATAACAAAACTGAAACCGAAACCATAACTGACTGCTTCGCATCGCTCGCAGCCAGTGTAGCCGTGGTTGTTTCAAGCATTAAGGTTTCATGGTTGATTTTAATTAGGTTCCTTGCCTTTTTAATGAGAAATGACAATGCCGTTTTGACTTTGTATAGATAAAGATCTTTGTTGTTGCGTGCTAACTTTTTGTATTTTTCTTGACGGCCGTTGACAAGTGCTCGCTCAGGTGCGGCGCCACCGTCGGCAGCTCGCAGCTGGTGTCATGGCAGCAGCTGAGATGAACTTTCGTGCACACTACTACGACAAAGTCGGATTCCGGGGAATAAACGAGAACCGATCGCTCGAAATCCTGCTCAGCGAGAAGCCTATAGATCTCAAGAAGCTTTCCAACTTCTGCAGAAAGTTTTGCCTACCCACAGTTCATCGGCTGACCGTCTGGAAAGTGTTGCTAGGTGAGCCCTCGCGCAAGAAAAAGAAGACGCATCCATCTTGCTTTGTCGTCTGCTCGCTGTCGCATGCGCTGGTGTCGCGTTGCCCCATTGTCTTTGTCGATGCCTCCATTCCTACCTCGTTGCTAGGAGTTGGTCTGCGCGCTGCCTGTCCTCTTGCTGAATTCTTCTCAAACGCGCGCTGTACAGGAATTCGGCGTACCAGAAATAAAACGGCGTTGTTTATCTTGCCCTCGGCAAATAGCTGCGATGGAGCAGAGGCCAGCTGTTCGCTCCCTGCCTCTTCCGGCAGGTCGTTAGTCTTTACGTTAGCTTGGCCTTAGGTCCCTCCGACCGGCGCATCCCCTGACCCCTCGTGTTGTTTGCATGTTTGTTTTCTGCATTCTTTCTCCTGTCTCTCTTTTTGCTTGTTTTCTTTTCTAGTGTAAACAACGGTACATTCTCTCCCGCGACGAACGAGATACAAGACGCCCGTTCTAGAACCTCAAGTTGCGGTGCGACTGAAATTCCTGAACGCATGCGTTCCTCTGGCGACAGGACTGTTTACTTATCGTTTCTTTTCTCTCAGCAGCACTCAGCTCTTGCGCGACGTCGAAATTGTTTCTCGGAACCCATCGCGGGATTATCCGAGTACTTTTTTAGATCACAGATAGTATTCGGTAACTGATACTAAGGCCCTGGCCCTTTCGATTCGGTAGGAATGCGGCCGGTAGGTATTATATTTGCAGCCGTCGTCTGCATGCCGTTTGCGAAAAGATTGGTACAAATTGGCTGTGGATCAAAACGAAAAAAAAAATTAAAATCGCATTTGTTTTATCACATTTAACATATGGTAGTCCATGGTTTTAATATTAGCTTGGGCAGTGCAAATTGAAAACAAAAATATTGCTCACCAGAAACCGAAATAAGAAGCAACTGAGTTATAACAATCTTGAGAGAAAAAGTGATAAATGGATTTGTTTATGCTGTAGCACTAAAAGCCACATATCACCAGAAAATCCAGCCTAGGAGTAGTTAGCAAAAATCAAGGGGCCTCTGGCAGGTGCTGATAATTGGCAGGTGCAACGACTGGCACTGGTTGTGTGACATCATGATACATCATGGCATGGCTGAGTTGGCAGGTACTGCCAACTTGAACAGGTCATTTGAGGTGGGTGAGTGGGATATGAATCAAGCCCATCAGTACCCTTTAACCCCGAGTCAGACAGGATACTCTTAGCCAAGGTAGGCACGTTTGGGCAGCTTGGTTAAAGCAGGGATGTATATCTGTCTGGTAATAATTTGCATAATTTGGCATCTTACAACTATATGCTAATGAATATATGTGAATTAATATAGGCACAGATTAAAAGTTAAGGGATTGAGCATGTAACAAAGGGCATGTATGTGAACGAGGATCTACAGTGGGAGCCACAGACAGTAGCCATTAGTGCGGTCATGTTGCATCCTTAAAGGCGGAGATTAAATGTCCCCAAATTTCTTTTGTGACAGTGGGATGATTAAAATGCACATGGCTGCAGACAGTTGAGAGTATTCTTTTAAAAAATATCTGCAATATAAAAGTCGCTCTTTGCGGTTTTTTTTGTTCTTGCAGGCTTCAAAAAGCAGTTTCCTTTTATAACGTGTTTTTTCTTGCCTCTCACAGGTATCCTGCCCACGTTTGAAGAAAATATTACCAGTTTTGAGAGGGATGAAGAGGACCAGTACAATGACTTGAGGCGTGCTCTGGAAGTCATGCGAGTGGTTGAAAATAACACGCCGCAGCCAAATGCAATTGTCCTGATGTATCTTGTTGGAGAAGGGAAGCTGCACCTCGACATTGAGCTGCAGGTAATGATTCATTCTTGCCTCATGAATGGCACGTTTTATTGCAGTGAATGTAACTGTGATGTAATTAAGACGAATATTCACTAATCAAAGGTAACATGCTCTCAAATGCAAATGAATATGTGATAAGATATATTTCCCAGCAGGGAAAGAAGTTCTTTGCAGACATAAAGAGCTCGCAGCATTCTGCATTTAAGAAAAAGACAGTCATTCACTGAAGAGTGCTGTTATTTTCAGTCTTGCTATGTTATGTAGTTTTAGAGTCTTATTATAGGCATTAACATGGTCATACGAAATCAGTGCAAGCTATGCAATATTCAAAAAACAGCGCAACAACGGAGACAAGAAAGTAGAAAGAAGACGGGGCCAGCACTGACTAGCAACTGAAGATTTTATTGAAAAGAACACAAATATATACTCCATTCACAACCAAGAGCACGCATGAGCAGAACTAACAGCACTGATACCTGATAACTTCAAGCTTAACAATCAAGATACCAAGATACCAATCAAGAAGCATTTCACATTCACAAAAACCGAGACACATGCATTAGCACCCCATCTGTTCTTATTCATGACTGTGAACTGCGGTATCTTGATTGTTAAGCTTCAAGTTATCAGCGATCAGTGCTGTTAGTTCTGCTCATGCATGCCCTTGGTTGTGAATGGAGTATATATTTGTGTTCTTTTAATAAAATCTTCAGTTGCTGCTCGGCGCTGGTCCCGTTTTCTTTCGACTCTTTCGACTGCGGCACCAGCTAGCTCAACTCACCGTTTTATGTAATATGCGCAGGGCACTTGGTCCCAGTAGTTATCGTTTTATGGATGTGGTTTTTCGATAAGGTGTCATAAATATTGTATAATGCCAAAAGTGTCAGTTTCTGGATTGTATTCTTTTGCAAAATGAGATCTGTCATAAGCGCCTCAGGGATTTCTTGCACAAAATTCCTCGATATTAAAAACTAATTCTAGTCATCATCATCATGTCCATTGCAGGGCAAATGCCAGCCCCACTGATATCCAATTAGCCACACCCTTTGCCACTTTTGCCTAGAATGCTTTAACATGACCGCATCATGACCGCATGCAATAGCATTTTTAGAGATTTCATTGGGCAGAAAATTCCGCAACGGCATTATCAAATATCCCTTAAAAGAAGTGTATAAAAAACTTTTATCTTACCGGTATTCACCTATGAGGCAGAAACCTGGGGGCTAGGAAAAAAGGGTTCTACTTAAACCGAGGACAACTCAGAGGTCTATGGGACGAAAAATGGCAGTTGTAACGTTAAGAGATAGGAAGCGTGCAGAGTGAGTCAGAGGAATAACCCGAGTTACTGACATTCTAGTGGAAATCAAGAAGAAGAAATGGGAATTAGCAGGACATGTATTGCGAATAAAGGATAACCGATGGTCGCTGAGGGTAACAAACTGGATTCCAAGGGAAGGAAAGTGTAACAGGGGGTGGCAGAAAGTTGATGGGCGGATGAGGTTAAGAAGTTCGCAGAGGTCTAGGGGATGCAGCTAACACAGGACCCGGTTAATTGGAGGAATATGGGACAGGTCTTCACCCAGCAGTGGGTATAGTCTGGCTGATGATGATTTCTGGTTGGGGACATAAGTAAATGGAGCACACAGAATTCTGTTAGGATCGCAATCATGCCTTCTCTGTCGTGCATAAAGAAACATTATTTGTCCACCAAAAATGGAGGGGGGGGGGGGGGGGTGCACTCGCATCCGCTAGAAATTTGTGCACACCACAGCTGCCATTTTAATTAACTAATGCATGAGGAATGTTAGAAGGCAATTGTGTGCTTCACTTACTTTTATCCGCATGTGTTTATATGCATTTGTGTTTGTTTTTTCGTCCTGTGTTATGGCTTTCACCTACGGTGGTCACAATTTCATCGGTAAGGTAAAATGGCTTGGTTTTCCACAATGGACCGTATTCAAATCCCCAAAATGCTGCGCACCACATCGTAAAATATAACTGTATTATTCTGAACTCCGCTGCACTGTTATGGGAGTGTTGCAATGTTACTTCTTTTGTACATAATTTCTGATTGTTGTTGATGATACATTCAAGTACCTGACAGCGGCATCCGTTGTTGTCATGATACTGTGTCAACATCTTATCTGGTGCGAAAGAGATTACTTTAATTATTAGCTGTGTCTCCAGTACATGGCCACATAGTGTTTCAGTGAGCCTAGCTCTTGGCTTAAGAAATCCTACAGTGATGCTGCTCTTTTCCGCGTTATGCGACCAAGCATGTGTCCCATCGCATCATCAGCCTGCATGAAAAATTTATTCATAATCACTCACTATTCCTTTTTATGTCTGGACAGCCCTGCGGTAAATGAGCAGAACCAAATTAAATCTTTTCTGCAACATGGCCTGCTGCTTGCAAGCATCGCCGTTCCGACGCTTAGCATGCCAAATCAATGAGAATTGGCAGACAGTGTTGTAGTTGGATGCCCTCATTGCAAACACTTCCACCTCACTGTGGACGCGGCATTGGATTCCAGCAACTGTGGCCGCTTTTTGATGCAGGTGAACAGCAAGGCATCCATGTACTGTTTAATTATCTTTTATATTTATGATCATGTATGACTGCTGAACAACCCTGTACTACCCCCCCCCCCCTTATGTAATGTCCCGAACGGGACCTTTAAGGGTTAATAAATGATGATGATGATGATGATGATGATGTTAAAGAACCCCAGCTGATAGAAATTAGTTCAGAGTCCTTCAGTACAGTGTCTCTCATAGCCTAAGTTTGTAAAGCCTACTGACTAAGCCAAGCCAAACGCTTCTGTGCTGCTGGTATTATATGTAGTTGTACAGTTTATTAGACGCCCAGAGGCTTTAGTTGTGTTTTGGGTGCTTCCTCTGCGAGTAGCAAGTTAGTGTTCTTGCATTTTTGTCCTGTCGTGCTTTATTCAGCAGTTCATTGTGTGTGTGCTTTCTCATACTAGATGTGTGACGAGGAGGTCCAGCACATGAGGAGCATCGCGTCTGTGTTCAGCAAGATCTGCAGCCGGGAGGAGGAGGCATACTGGTTGACACGAAACTTCTGGCATCACCTCAAGAAGCTCGCCATTGATGCCACGGCCATGGTCAGCAGGCGGGGCCTTTTCTGTTTGTTTCAGCCAGCGTTCAAATTAGTGTGCCAAACTTTTAGACACGGCAGGTTTAGTTGGCTATGCTGAGATTCATGAATGGAGACATGACTATATAAGAGAAACCGAATTCAGCAAAACATGCTTTTTTTTTTTCTTCCTCTTAGTGAGTTTTCTCAGTTCCTGATAACATACATTACAAGTCCATTGGTACAAAGATTTTAACAATACCACCTATCACATTGAAGCTCCCAACTGCAAAAGCAACAAAATTGCTCTCGACGCTGTTGTAACCTGTGCAGATTAGAATTCCACCTGATATTTCAGTCCCATTTGATGTTAGCAGACATTTTAATTCATTTATTCTGTTGGCTTTACTGGCTTGTTGCTTCATTTTTTTGAAGCTTCATGTCTTAAGCAGTGTGTGTCACCCATACCTCCTTTATCCTAGAATGAATTGTAATGCAATGCTTTTGTTGTTTTGGAAAATGTTTGGGAGAGCAGAAAAACCTCTCAGAGTTTGTTTCTATTGTTTCGTTTTTTTCAAACCGTACTCTTTCACGAAGTTGTCATTATGTCAACATTTGCTTTAAGTTGTACCGAATGAGGCAACAACCCCTAGTGATTCGTTGCGCGCCGCCGCCGCCAACGCCTTTTGTTGTCGCTGGTGCATACCGCACGGAGGGACGGGGCTCAGCGACAGAGAGGCGCGTTTTCAGCGTTGCTCTGTTACCACCGCCTCATCATTCGGTCAAGGGGAGTGCAATCACGCTATATCCCATTTATAACACTAAACTGCATGAAGTACGATAAAACACTGATGAAATTTCTTGTAACACATTGTATTTTAAAGGGTCACAGCGCAACGGTGCGTATACACTGCGATGCCGACTTGCATTGCAAGCAGTGACTTTCTCCTGCTCCTTTCGGGAATTAACAATATCTAGCAACGCTAACTTTTTTTGTTTTCTTTTATTACCCTTCCAAATTTTTACTGAATTATCTCGATGCATTCGTATATACACGGATCAGACAAAGTGAGCGCGTGCAGGCACCAGGTTCTTCACCCAAACCGGACTAGGAAAACAAACTTCACACGCAATAAAAAACAAAAAAAGCCAGAACGGAAGTTGAGCACCCCAAAGCCTTCTGCGATTGGCTGCCTTGCAAGTCACTTCCAGATGACACGCAAAGTTTTCTAAAAACCCAGAAACTGAGCGACAGCGACGAGCGGCAATGCTTTGGCGGCCCTCAGCCCGTCATGTCGCCGCGAATTGTCGCCTCATGCGGTTAGCGCTGTAGTGTTCCTTCCTTTTTCGTAAATGGCTGTTGGGGACTCAGTGGTAAGCAGCGTTATTGCATGCAGCAAACCATTGTGAATGCTGTGACGTGAGAAATTTATCAAGGGTTTTACTCATTTCATTAATTAGAGTTGAGATCACTTTGAGGATTTGTTCGTTTCCTTGAATGAAAAGGTGCTTGAGACACCTTAATATAGATGTATATTGTGACGTCACCACAGTTAGTTACCTGTCTGAAGCAAAATCCATAAAATGTAATGCAGAAATAACAAAGTGGTGTTGTCAAGTCATCCTCTTTTCGAAAAAATTTACTGTCATCTTCCAAATATGTTATGCATATGAGCACAAGCCAGCTTGCTGTGGTAGCATTTAAAAAAAAAAGCAAACACACTGCAGGCATGTGATAAAAGAAAACCAGTGGCGTCGCTAGGGTCACCCGCACCCGATGCGGAAGCAAGCGCGGCAAACTCCCCCCCCCCCCCCCTCTCCTCGTTCTAAGTACCGAATTGCAACTTCCTTTCTACCTCCTCTGCCCTCATGGCTTGCTTCGAAGTCAAGTTCGCTCTGCACCCAACCACGCAGTACGAGTGAAGCGCCATTTTTTTTTAACACTTAGACGCAGCGATCGTACCGCACAGCTCAGCAAAATATCACATCAAAAGCACATATTTCCGAAAAAGGCAGAAACTTTAGATCGTGTGAGTTCTGAGAAAATTCACTGAGCGAGCGGCTTAAGACAGGTGATTGCTAAGTATGAGACCATAAGAACAAAGGGGCCTCATGTCTACGCAAGGAAGGAGCCTCTGAAATGTTGCACCCGGAAATCTTCATCATGCTGCCGCTATTGGTCTTGGAGTGTTCGGCTGCGTTGTTAGTACCAGGAGGATGGTGGTTGTAAGCGAGGTCGCATAATGGGAGTTCACAGAGGAACACACTCTTTGAGCACCCTCTGTAACCGAACCCTTTCCTCAAAACTTTCATTGCCACGGGTTGTACTTGGGTCCCAAACAGAGCCTTTCGCATGCCACATGCATAGGAGAAAGCCTTTTACTTTCTATACATTTAACTCTTCGCCTCACCTTTTCTCCAGAAGGTGCAAATTGACTCTCACATCCAGACTGCAAAGTTACCAACGTGCATTGATGGTCAACTGAATATATTAAGCACGAAACGGCCTTTTAGAGCTGGGAGACAGTGGGCGTCTTAGGCTCATTTTTTTTTAACGCTTTCAGTTGCGTTTCTCATTTTAACAATCACTTTGCCTTTTTCAGAGAAAATAGGTAAGAGCCGCATAATGCACTGCGTGAGCACTCTTGGGCACATTCACTCTCAATTCCCCTTTAAAGCACCTGGTCTTGCACAAGGTGCCCTCCTTCCCTTCCCATTTTTTTTTTCTTTCTAGTCGCACGTAGAGATCAGACTTGCCATTCCACTGAGCAACAAGCATTCCATGTCTTTCGGCGTTTTGAAGATGTGAAGCACACATACGTGTGACTGGGCCGCGGAGCGAGAATGGCACAGGAGATAAATGAACAAGACTATCGGAGAGATACTGCCAGCGGTCCTCACTTGGAAAAGGAGAGTGTATTCCACATACACAAAAAGTGCGATGAGGCAGCGCGGCCAACGACGGGTGTCGTCTATAGCATGCTCCCGCACAGGGGTTTCCGATAGGTATAGTGGGACTCTCTGGTGTAAACTAAGGCATGTGTTTTCAAGTACTCCTCACAACAGAATAATTTGTTCTGCGAGAAGATCACACTTGCCAGTCAGTGTCTCAGCGGCACCAATGCGCGCCTTGTCGCGTCTTTACACAATAATTAATTTCACCCCCCGCCCCTCCCTTATTCTGCACAGCTGCACCCACCTGGGCACTGCACCCGGTGTGGACCGCACCCCCCTCGCGACGCCACTGAATAAAACAACAGTGTTCTGCTCGTGTCAAGGGGTACCGGTGTATGCAGGGTGCCTCTAGGAAAGAGTGCTGGCTAACTGGAACTTGTGCATCCTCGGCTTTGCCGACCGCATGTGTGTCTGACTTTTCTTGTATTATCCTCATCTTTCTAACTGCTTTTGTCCTCCATACTTCATATCCAACCAGCTGGTCTAAACCTCTCCCCTTAAGGAACTTGAGTTAATGTGCAAAGATGCCAATGTTTTAGAGCAAGGCTGTTCAAACGAAACAGGTTATGGCTGTGGCATGGACAATGGATCCCATTTGCGTGGACTTCAGTCCAATGTTCGTCGCATGTTTGACGACACATTCACATTAGTCGTGCAAAATGTTCTGTGGGATGTGTCTGATGCATATTCCAGGAGTGCATTTCTATAAACTTGTCAAAACATGTTTGCCAAACTGCTAACCGACACATTCATTTGGAAGTTTATTCATTTGACGAAGTCAAGCTGTGGCAGGGTAACTCTCGCTGTCATTTCTTCATCCCAAAAGAAACCAAAAGGCTAGAAACGTTTATGCTTCTTTTTTTTTTTTCTTTTTATTTGCATTCATGTATTGGTAGTACCTTGTGGTAGTAGTAATATTGCTGAGGGATATGTCTGGCTTTTGCCAAACACATCCCTTCATAGCCCCCATCCCTAACTACTACCTTGTTTACTGCAGAGGTTACATGTGGGAGCTTGTTTACCCTCCCAAGCTGAATAAACAATAATTCATTGGCCCTCTTTTTTTTTTTTTTTGCCTAGTTTATTGATTTGTTTATTTTCCAAAAAAACTGTCCAGGCAAGCTTCTTTAGCTTATAGTTAGAAAAGTATGGACATGGTCTGGGGGCCAAGACACTTTGGCTGGCAGTAGTAAAGGTCAGTCAGAAGTACAGCAAAGAAAAAAAGGCGCAACATTTATTGTGATAAAGCATGTGCACAACACAACACTACAAAAACATTAGTACAGAACAGAGAGGGATATAACATCATGCTCGCGAAAAAGCAAGTAAAAAATGTGGAACAGTTGTAAACCAGAAATGCACTTTTGCGAGATGTAGCACAAATTTAAAGCCCACCAGACAGGAGAAAGAAAACATTGGCTAAATGATACACATATAATTTAATTACAGCTCCATATGCAATATTCGCATCCTACTCTATATTTACAGAAAGCATTTGCACTTTTCAGTTTAGGTTTTTGCGTAATTTACTTTTGTTAAGGTTACGTGATAATTTATACTGCCAATTATTATGGAACCCTGGAATGAGCCTTGCTTCGAAGCTTCGAGCATAGTTAAGACGCCTTTGCTCAGTCATTAGTTTTTTTTATCATGTATTCCTCTTATTAACGTTTTTTTTTTTTAAACCTTATGTGGAAAGGGCTACTGAACAGGTGTTCCAAAAGATGTTGCATTTACTCTTGTATTCTTATTTTTTGACAGCTTAATTTGTGTCATGGGTATTGATGACAAAGCTATCTTCAGAGCCTGGGCATTACCTGAACTAAGAGAGCAATATCATGGAGGTCATTGGTCTAGTGGGCGTCTCCCCGAGATTGCTGCACTTGCAACACTTCTGACTGCTTTGTTTTAAATTGTGTTCTTAAGGGGATGCCACACTTACTTTGCCTGAACACTTTTGCAATCGTGTGACATTTTTCCTCGGGCCATTGTTGATGCATTTTGTTACAGAGAGCCACTTTTTTTGCAACTACTACCAAGAATTGAAAGAACATGCTTCTGTTTTTCCAAAGATGACTTGTGAGAAAGCCATATTGCCTTCTCAGTCTAAACCTGGCACAGCTAGTCTCTGTGAATAATCACGGTGTCTCTCTGGCCGCAGGGGAAGCAAGTGGAGGACACGCTGGAGAAAGAGGACCCCGAACTCTTCCAGCAGCTTCTCAGAGTGAAGGCATTTCCGGTGCTGCCCCTGGAAACATGGTTCCAGCGGTGCTTTGCCGAGGTCCTCGACGAGGATGCCTTAGTCAGGTGAGAGCCCCAAAATACTAATGCTGTAGCATATGAGGCCACATAAATGAGAAAAAGGTGGTGGCATGTGTCACTAAACTCTTTGATTGGTCAAGACAGACCGTGTGATCTCATGGCATCGCTTACTCCACTGACCAATCAGTGGTCAGTCAGGTCACGTGAATATGTGATGTCATCAACCTCTCAGCCAATCGGGGAATCCTGTAGTAAAGTTGGAAGGTGGTCTAGCAAGTGGCAAAGTTCCATGGGAAATAGCGGAGCTCTGCAGGGTAGTGAGGTCATCTACAGGGTCGTAGCCTCAGCCAAAGTTCTTCAAAAGATAGAAAAAAAAAGTACTTTTGCTGGAAAAGAAAAACTGTTCAGCAAAATTGTACCACTGCCCTTTGGGTCTATAGTTAGGTGCTCTACCTATACACCTCTGAGGAGCATTTATTGGTGGAGTAGTTTGAAAGCCTTATGCAACCATCTCATACCTTATTAATTGGACCATTAATTAGCAACTGTACCACTTGATACTAGTTGTCAATGCCAGTTATAACAACTAATTAAGTCAGTTACTTAGCAACAATGTAATATATTCATATGGCAATGCTACCGCATCAGCTCTGTACAATACTTAAGCCTCCCCTAATAATTTTCTGGCATTAGTAACCACCTTGCAATGTGTCGCGTGAGTGATCTCATGATTATAATGAATGCAGACAAGTAAGAAGCAAGTTTTAGTAATGTACCATGCTGTCTCTGTCCACACTGGAATCAATCTTAATCACCAAACATGCTTCTTATGCTGGCTAAGAGACAAAGAATGTGCACGTGCCAAGCTCCATGATGTTCTCTGAGAGGCTGAAAGACGGAGCTAGTAAATTTCGTCCAAATCATACATCACATATCCATAAGTGACTGTGCCCCTCAGGCATGCAAGCTGACGCAGGCAACTGTTAAGCTTGAGGTCATCATCATCATCAGCAGCAGCAGCCTGATTATACCCACTGCAGGGCGAAGGCCTCTCCCATATTTCTCCACTTAACCCGGTTCTGTGCTAGCTGCATCCACTTGACCCCTGCGAACTTCTTAATCTCATCCGCCCACCTAACTGCCGCCCCCAGCTACGCTTTCCTTCCCTTGGAATCCAGTTTGTTACCCTCAGCGACCATCGGTTATCCTCTCTTCGCACTACGTGTCCTGCCCATGTCCATTTCTTCTTCTTAATTTTTACTAGAATGTCGGTAACTTGAGTTATTTCTCTGACCTACTCTGCACGCTTTCTATCTCTTAATGTTACCCCTACCATTTTTCGTTCCATTGCCCTCTGGGTGGTCCTCAACTTAAGTAGAACTCTCTTGGTTAGCCTCCACGTTTCAGCCCTATAGGTGAGTACAGGCAAGATGCAACTGTTGTATACTTTCCTCTTGGGCGATACCGGTAAGCTGCTAGTCATAATCTGTGAGTGCTTGCCAAACGCGCTCCATCCCAATCGTATTCTTCTTGTTATTTCCTTTTCGTGGTCCGGATCTGCGGTTACTACCTGTCCTAAATAGACATATTCGCCTACTACTTCCAGTATTTCACTACCTAATGTAAACTGCTGTTCCTTCCCGAGGCTGTTGAACATTACCTTAGTCTTGTGCATATTGATTTTCAAGCCTACCTTTCTACTTTTCCTGTCTAGGTCATCAATCATTATTTGCAGTTCATGCCCCGAGTTGCTTAGCAAGGCAATGTCATCAGCAAATCGCAGATTACTGAGGTATTCTCCATCTACCCTTATCCCTAACTGCTCCCATTCCAAGTCTCTGAATACTTCCTCTAAGCAAGCTGTGAATAGTACTGGGGAGATTGTGTCTCCTTGCCTAACACCTTTCTTTATGGGAATTTAGTTACTTTCTTTATGCAGAACTATGGTTGCTATGCAGCCACTATATATATCTTCCAGCACTTTCACGTACGGCTCGTCTACCCCCTGATTCCGCAATGGCTGCATCACCGCCGAGGTTTCAACTGAGTCAAATGCTTTTTCGTAATCAATGAATGCTATATATAACGGCTGGTTATATTCCGAGCATTTTTCTATCACCTGATTGATGGTATGGATATGATCGATAGTAGAGTACCGTTTCCGAAACCCTGCTTGATCCTTTGCTTGATTGCAGTCTAAGGTTGTCCTGATTCTATTAGCGATTACCTTAGTAAATACCTTATACGTAACAGACAGTAAGCTGATTGGTCTGTAATTTTTAAGGTCCTTAGAGTCCCCTTTCTTGTGAATGAGGATAATGTTTGCATTCTTCCATGGTTCCGGTACCGTCGATGACACCAGGCACTGCGTATACAGGGTGGCCAGTTTTTCTAGCACGATATGCCCCCCGTCCTTCAGCAAATCTGTAGTTATCTGATCCTCTCCAGCTGATTTCCCCCTTTTCATAGTTTCTAGTGCTTTCTTGACCTCGTCCTTCGTCACTGGTGGAACGTCTGACTGTTTTCCCCTACCGCCAATCTCATTACGGTCCTGACTACTTTGGCTACTGTAGAGATCTGTATAGAACTCCTCGGCTACTTTGATATCTTTTCCATATTAGCGATGACGTTGCCCGCCTTGTCCCTTATCGCATACATCTGGTTTTTGCCTATGCCCAATTTCTTCTTTACTGCTTTAAGGCTTCCCCCGTTCTTTACAGCATGCTCAATTTTCTCCATGTTATACTTCCTTATATCGGCCACCTTGCACTTATTGATTAGCTTTGATATCTCGGCCAATTCGATCTGGTTTGTTGGATTGGAAGCTTTCATACTCTGGCGTTTCTTAATCAAATGTTTCATCTCCTTAGACAGTTTACCGGTATCCTCTCTAACTATCCTACCGCCTACTTCTACCGCGCACTCAGTAATGATATCTCTGAAATTATTGTTCCTTGCCTCTAGGGTAATGTCGCCATCCTCAGTTAGAGCTGAAAACCTATTCTGTAGCGAGATCCTGAACTCTTCTGCCCTCCCCCTCACCGCTAATTCATTGATGGGTTTCTTTCTTACTAATCTGTTCCGTTCCTTCTTCAGATTTAGGCTAATTCGGGAGGACCTCACCATCCTGTGGTCACTGCATCGCACTTTCCCGATTACCTCTACATCTACCATAATGGCGGGGGTTGAACACATTATGAAGTCGATTTCATTTTTAGTCTCTCTGTTAGGACTTTTCCATGTCCATTTCCGGTTCTTCCGTTTGCTGAAGAAGGTATTCATGATTCGTAAGTTATTGCGCTCTGCAAACTCAACTAGTAACTCCCCCCTGCTATTCCTAGAACCAATGCCATAGTCACCTACTGCCTTGTCTCCTGCCTGTTTTTTCCCTACCTTGGCATTGAAGTCGCCCATTAGTACAGTATACTGCGTCTTTACTTTTCGCATTGCCGATTCTACATCTTCATAGAAGCTTTCAACTGCCTGGTCATCATAACTACATGTGGGTGCATAGGCCTGTACAACCTTCAGTTTATACCGCTTATTAAGCCTAATTACAATGCCTGCAACCCTCTCATTAATACTATAGAATTCATCTATATTACCCGCTATATACTTATTGACAAGGAAACCTACTCCTAGTTGTCGCCTCTCTGGTAAGCCTCGATAACACAGTACGTGCCCATCCTTCAGTACAGTATATGCCTCATTCGGCCTCCTAACCTCACTAAGCCCTATGACGTCCCATTTCATGCCCTCTAGTTTCTCTAACAGCACTGCTAAACTAGCTTCACTAGCTAGGGTTCTAGCATTAAACGTTGCTAAGGTCAGTTTCCAATGGCAGCCTGTCCAGCGGAGCCAGGCTTTCTTAGCACCCCCTGCTGCGTCACAGGTCTGACCGCCGCCGTGGTCAGTTGTTCTGCAGCCGCTGGTGACTGAGGGCCGGGGTTTTATGGAGCTTATCATAGGAGGTTGCGGCCAATTACTGCACCAGGGTGGCCAACTCCTGTTCTGGTGAGGGAGTGCGTTGCCGGAGGTGTTCACCGGCATCAGGTTGCACCCCAAACCTGTTTATGCAATTCCATCGACACGCGGATTTTTCTTTTTTTTTTCATCCGGAGGAGAATTGCGCGGCACCGGGATTTGAACCCCGGTCCTCTTGCATGCGAGGCGGATGTTCTACCGCTACGCCACAGTGCTGACTCGAGGTGGCGAGCCGCAATGGTATTTATTGCCTCCCGACTGTGTGGCTTGCACAGACCGGTGCCTACTTTGGAGACCTGTGGTGCCAGGCCTGATACAGTGACCTTGTGACTGCTCACGTTCCCACCCACCAGTCTGTTCAGTTCAGTTCAGTCGTTCATTCGTGTCCGACTCTTCGTGACCCTATGGACCATATCACACCACACTTTCCGGTCTCTCACTATCTTCCTAACATCACATAACTTCATCTGCAGCGCCTCAAGGATGCCATCTAACCATCGCGTTCACTGCCTACCCCTTCTCCGGTGACCCTCAACCTTTCCCAACATCAAATCTTTCTCCAGCGACTCCTCTCTTCTCATCAGATGACCAAACTAGCTGAGCTTAACTTTAGAATTTGACCCTCCAATGAGCAGTCAGGGTTTATGGTCGACAATATTGACTGATTTGATCTTCTGGAAGTCCAAGGAACTCTCAAGAGTCTCCGCCAGCACCATAATTCAAACGCGTCAATTCTTCGGCGGTCAGCCTTCTTCACAGTCCAACTCTCGCATCCATACATCACAACTGGAAAGACCATAGCACGAGTTATACGGATCTTGGTTGGCAGACTAATGTCTCTGCTCTTTACTAGGCGGTCAAGGCTGGCCATGGCTCTCTTTCCCAGAAGCAGGCGTCTCCTAATTTCATGGCTGCAGTCTCCTTCCGAGGTAATCTTGGAGCCCAGGAAGAGAAAATCTGTCACAGCTTCCACTTCTTGTCCATTGATGCTCCAGGACTTGATAGGGCAAGACGCCATGATCTTTGTCTTTTTAATATTCAGTTTAAGCCCAAACCTCTCACTCCTCACTCTCTTCTTGTACGCGCATCAGAAGTCTCTTGAGTTCCACTTCACTTTCTGCCATTAAAGTGGTGTCATCCGCATATCTAAGGTTGTTGATACGTTTTCCAGCAATCCCACCCACCCACTCGCTTTCTAATACCCACATACTACAATGGGCACTGGCTTCTGTTCACAGTGGGACTTCTAACCAAGGTATCGAACCGGAACCGAACCCAAATTTTCGTCCGGAACCGAACTGAACCCAAACATTTTTCGCCATCTTGGAACTGAACCCAAACTGGAACGAATTCGAGGAACCATTCCTAACAGGTTCACGGTACGGTTCCGAACCACTTTTGCCGGCAAATTGTCTTCATTATTTTTTCTTTTATCGCCGCTTGTAAAGCGTTTTCCTCACTTATTTCCAAAGCTCCACTTCACACCGCAAACATCACAACCATATCGAAAAATTGTCCTTACAAATATTTGACAAGAACGAAAAGTACACTGCCACCTGCATAACACCAATCTGAGGTGTGAGGCTATCATTTCATGCCGAACACGGGTGGCCGCTGAACTGTGCAATGGCGCAGTGCAGCAGCCACCCTCATAGAAAAAGTTGCCCCATTTAAGAGCCTAGGTTGCTGAGCAGTGAAATAATAGCATATAATTCGTAAGTTGGGATACATATTTAGATGAATAAAAATGTAATTATGTACAAATCAAAAATGAGCTGATGAATTTGTTAAAAACAATTTTCATGCAAATCATTTTATTTTTCTATTGTTCGACGACATCGCAATGTGTCACATGGCACGTGCATAGCAGCCATATGCTATGCGACGCCAGCAGGTGCAATTAGGTTGACTGAGACATCAGAATGATAAGCCAATGCTGGCCGCCTTGGGCAACAATTTACTGGTCTGTTTTTGAGTTGTATAAAGCACAAAAATTATTAAGTTGATTTCCCCTTTTGTCTTCTCTTCATTTTTTCCGTAACAATGTCTGCTTGTTTTATCTCCCTTGGCAAGTTAAGCATGCCTGCAGTGAAGTTCCAATGTTCAAATGTGGAGACTGGGTGGAGCAAGGAACTGAGTGGAATTACAGTAAAACCTCGTTACAGAGACAATTCTTCCCAACTCTCGTATGTGCGGCAGTTTAGATTTCCTTATCTAAATTAGTGTTCTTGAGTGCTCTTTCTGTTTCAATATGTCAGAAACCGAGAAGGAGTGCCTCCTCTTAACTGGGAAGTCAAAATGTCCCAACGTTTCAGTCACACAGTGACTCAAACAAAGGGGACATTTTGACTTCCCAGTCAAGAGGAGGCCCTTCTCGACAGTAGCTAAAACAACGGGGACATTTTGACTTCCCAGGCAAGAGGAGGCCCTCCTTCTCGACAGTGGCTGAAACAACGGGGACATATTGAAACGGAAAGAACACTCATATAAAACAGAATTTAGATAAGGAAATCTAAACTGCCACATATACGAGTTGGTACAAGTCAGCTGCGTTGCATGAGCGTACCCGGGTTGTGTCTCTTCTAAATATGAAGAATTTACTTTAGGGGCCTGCAAAAGTTGCCCTTAATAACAGAGTGTCTCTTGTAACCGTGTCTCTTGTATGCAATGTTGCTAATGTGGCAAACATAGGAAAACCAACCAAACCATTTTCAAGTGTCTCTTGTAACGAGATTTTACTTACTGGTAGGAGTATTAATTCACATGCTACTTGTTCCGGCCCATACAACTAGGGTGTTGAAAAAAAGAATGTGTTTCATCGCTTCATCCAGCGTCACTGATGCGAATGCCTAAGACAGTCTAGAAAGTGGCACTGAAAGCTAGAAGTGCACTGTTGAAAGGAAACGTAACTGCTGAGTGATGTGGTCCAAGGATTGTGCGGTGACGAGGGGGGTCTGGACAAAAATCTTAAAAAGCAAGGAGAGGGACAAAGTGAAGTGGACCAAAGGAGCCTCTGACTAGGCCCTAAGTGAAAAAACGAAAAAAAAAAAACAGTAAAGCGAATGACAGTAGTTGTGCAACCGGTGAACTGCAGCGTGAGACCCTTGATATAGCTTTATGTTGAGCAACGAGAAAAGGTGCCGAGCAAAACAGCATTGGGTCACCACATGGAAGCAGCTTCGGTGGATCGCCGGCGGCGATCAAGTGCCACTGCAGACAGCAGCAGAATCTCCTACTAAGAGCTTACAAGCTGAGGATGAGCTTGAAGCATTTCTTATGGAAAGGGAGGAAGACTGCCTGCAAGGATTCAGCGACAACAGCAGTTCTCTTGAAATTGAAGAAGTACAGAGCCTTCTTACATTTGAAGAAGTGCCCAGAATAAGCAAAGACTTTTGTGTTTTGTAATTTCGGGAGGAGAAATCGCAGCGCCCAGAACTGCATTCACTAGCTGCAGTAACGCTTGTTATACCATCTGCACAAGTCAGCATCGAGAGAACATTTTCTGAACTAAAGTATATATCCTGTCTTAATATTGAACCCGGATGACTTCAACAATCCTCGACAATGTCCTCTTCCTTCGGTCTTTTATGCTGGCGAATAAAAAGGTTGGCAGCATTTACTGAGCACATAATAAAATAATTGTGAGCAGCCATAATGTTATGTCATGCTTGTTGTAAATAATGAGACTAAACATAGTAGTCTAGCCTCTAAGTGGTTGTAGAAAAAGGTACTATTTAGTGTGCCTATACAGGCAAACATGACGCACAACAAGACGGTGGTTGTATCACATCGCAGCCACAGGAGTGGGACAATTAATCCAGTTCTCTGGCAAATAAGACAATGACTTCAAACCAGATATTGGGCGTAAGGACATACCGTGGCACCACCTCTCGGAAGCGCCCGCATGACAAACTAAGTGAGATAACGCACGTTGAACGGCTGCTGTAGGATGCTCTCCTAGGCAGTTCAGCTGCGCGTTAACATTACATTCATTTTTTGATTTAATATACACGTCGGTCTGGGCCTGTATAAGCTTATTTTAAGCAAACACGAAACCTTTGTCTGTGTAAAGTCTCAAGCGGTGGAAGCGTCGTCTCCATAGTGTAACATGGAGAAGCTGACTCAACACAACCTTACAAATGAGATCAATTGTCGAAATGTCCTTGTAGTATGTTTTAAGTGTTGGATTAGTGCTGTGTGGAGTTTTAAATGCTTTTAGAGAAAAAGGCACATTGAAAATAGCATTGAACCGTTCATGCGCGTCGCTAATTAGACGAAAGGGCATTCATGTACTGGTAGAGAAGCATAGTTACTCCCATCGTTTACTTGCGGTTTCTAACAACTTCCTCACCTCAAAATTGAGATGCCACGATTAAGTGACATGGCAATGGAAACCTCACTGAAATCATGTCTTTTCATTACTACTTTTGCACTGGTTTTGATTTCAAATCTCTTAAATTTAATTTATCCATAGGGTCAAATTAATTATTTTTTATTCTTTGGAAACACTGCCTATGATAAAGTGTGCAGAAGGGTTGGTTTTGGTTGGGCTCCTTGTATTCTTCATCACTCTCCTTTAAAAACACCTGTAAATACAGTCAAGCCCACTTATAGCAATATTGAAGCACCATGTAAATATCATTGTTGTAACTGATAATTGTTATAACCAGGTAAGGCTGAAAAAAAACAAAGAAAACATTATAAACTGCACATTTCATGAGGACGAGATAGCTTACACTTTTTATTTCGTAGCGGGAAGAAACCTGTAATCCGTAAGCATTGTCTGTTTCAGGGCAATCTGGCGAACATCTTTTTGCAGGGCACCCAACTGCTAAGCATAGTGCCATGGAAGGCTCTTAGCGAAAACAAAGTCTTGCAGGGAGTTGGTCATTCTCAAAGCCTCCCGGTGAGATGCAACCTGCACAGGTTCCAGTTTGTCTTCGTTGCTACTGTCACCATCCTCCGTGCCAGTGACTGCTGCGACGATAGCCTCATCTGTCAGCTCTTCATCAATCCTGACTGTATCATCGGCATGTAAAAATTCCTCAAGTCTCGACGCCATCACTACCACTCACTCTAGACCAAAGTTCCGTCATTGATGTGCTGGCAGGAGCTTCGCAACCTTCCGCATTGCCGGCAATCCCCTGCGAAGTCCGCCATAGTGGAGGAGCTTACTTCTGTCCATGCTCCAAAAATTAACTGTGCTGGCATCAGGAGCGAGATCTTCAAGTCTGGTGCCGGTCGCCGTGCTCGGACAGAAATGTCGAGGTTCAGCGCGAGGCTGCTCAAAACACGTCGGCGATACAGTGCCTTGAAGCAAGCAGTCACGCCTGCATCCATAGGCTGCAAGCCTGCAGTGGTGTTAGGTGGGAGGAAAAAATACTTCCACATGCGAGAGCTTCTGAGCTGTTTGGTGCGCAGTGCAATTATTGAGCACCAATGCCACCTTCTTGCCTTCGCGCTGCATCTCCTGATCAAACTCGACCACCCACTGTGCATGCTATGCATGCTTTCCCGTTATGGCGGTAGCGAACCGGGATCCTCGCTGCACCACGAAAACAGTGAGAATACTTAGAGTTTTCTATGACGAAGATGGGGCACTTTTTGCTGTCGTCCATGTTGTCACCACGCGCAGTTAGCTTTGCTTGCCACCCTGACAGGGATCACCTTTGACAGCATGCATCTTTGATGGTAGCATCTGGAAAAACAGCCCAGTCTCGTCCCATTGTGCAAGTCCCGCTCCGCATATACTTCTCGGATGCAGAGCAGTGTTTTCCCAAGATACTTCTGCCTAGCGTCGGTGTCGAGCGATCCTGCCTCGCCCACGGCTGCCATGTCTACCCTTGAACCGTTGAATCCAAGTACCACCAGGCTGGAAATCGGTGTTGCACGGGAGGTATGCGAAGTGCTTCGTCTTCTCCACTAAAATTGGGCCACTAATCGGCAGGTTCACTGCACGGACGTTTAAGAGCCATTGGTAGAAGTGCCTGTCCTTCAGAACGGCCATGCCTAGCAATGCCTTATGCCTTCCCTACTCCTCCACATGAGAAAGTGCTCCATCCTCCCCCACGTCTCCGTGGCATGCAAGCTTCCCCGGTGCACCCGACCAACACATTGGCTTGACGCACTCTGTCCCGATTTCTTTTATTGTCGCTGCATCGGCGTTGTCGGCGTCTCCGCATACGCACGCAGGTTTTTGTGGTCGCCGTGTTTTCGTTCACTTTCAGTGACTATATTTGATTGTTATAACCGATAGTATAATAAGAACATTCTAGTAAGCAGTTTATTTTACCATAAAAACACATGGCAAACCTAACGATGCAGTGGCTGCCCATTGTTATATCTGATACATTGTTAAAACTGGTATTGTTATAAGTGGGTTTGAATGTAGATGCAAACCACCCTTCAGAATTGATCGTGCCACAATGTGCAGTAGATAAGACCAATGGCTACTTCGTTTTTTGTCGCAGATGTTATGCTTGCATTCGTTTAGTTTTTCTTTCAGATGTGGAGTTCTGCTGTTATCTCAGCTTAGGACATGCAAACAGTTTCTTTGTCTTCCACCTGAACTCTTACTGTGGCTGTTAAGCAATATGTCACACGTGCAGTGCTTTTAAGTAGGCATAGCCTGTTTAATGCTGCAATTCATTTGTTTGTAGTGACTGTTTGTGATGGTCACTGAAACCATGCTTCATTTTATAGGAACATGTCTGCCCAGCAGACTGTTCTCAGATTCATCAGTCAGTCGTCTCATGGCTGTCATCATAACTATTACTCACTCATTATGGCACCATGCTTTGCTTCTATTCAGGGTGTGGGACAAGGTCATCGGTGGCTCGGCCAAGATCCTGCCCCACGTGGCATCCGTGCTGCTCATGTCCCTACGCTCCACCCTGCTCAGTGTCACCGAGCTGACTGACGTCCTCGCACTGCTCGACAGAGTGAGCCTCCTTTGATCGCTCTCGCAAGACGCATCCTTAGGAGTGGGGACTTGTGGGCACTGTTCCCACACTGAGGTCGAGGAGAGGAGTGGTAGGAGGCTGTGCTCATGCTTCATGCCTAGGCCTAAAGCCTGCACTTGAGTTTAGGCTGTGTTGCCCGTGAGCAGGGGTAAGGAGGCGATGACTCTTCTTGCCAAAGGCATGTTCTATCCTCTGTAGGACACATAATTTACATTGGCTAACGGTTTCTGTCCAGAACTTCAAATAGAACTCTGTATACTCATCACAACAGCTGCCAAAAACATCTGGGAGCAGTCGTCATGTGATTCAATGACACTGGTTAATGGAATTCAGTAAAAGGAGATATGAAAGCTTTTCAGAGGAACTGTTGACTGTTACTTGTACATCTGAATTTCAGGGTATGACTGTGAGCCAGGCTTTGTTGTAAATTATTTTAGTGTGCCACGAGATCAGTCATGGTTACAGTGTAAGATTATACTCAGGTGTTGACACTCCCCTTGACAACGCAATCAGATCTTGCTTGCCACTGTTTGTGCTTCTTAAGATCTCAGACTCATGGTACCACAGGAAAAGGACCTGCGAAGCTGAAGATCTGTGACAGCTGTGCCGCAGGTGAATAATAAGGGAGTAATTACTCAATGACGTCCACCCAAGCGCAGCCGTTTGGCTGCGCTTGGGTGAACGTCAATGAGTAATTACTCCTTTACTACAAATCTACTCCACCTTGGAGGTTTCCCCTAAATATTCGAGACCCACCACAGTGGTGCAATGGTTAGGGCACTCGACTGCTGTGCCCAAGGATGCGGGATCGGATCCCGGCCACAGCGGCCACTTTTCGATGGAGGCGAACAGCAAGGCACCTGGGTGCTGTGCAGTGTCAGTTCACTGTGCAATGTTCAGTGTCAAGAATCCCAGGTGGTGGAAAGTTTTGGAGCCCTCCACAGTGGGCAGTAAAGCATCCTCAAAACACGATGGGGCTGTTTTGTGCAGAGGGACCTTTCTGTTTTGTAAAGAGCACTTCTCAGCAGTGTGCAGAGTGAAGCCGGAAAAAAATGGCGTTCTTACTTCGGTTTCCTTTCAGGCACAGACATCCATTGTACAGGTGTTCATTACATGAAATTACTGCGGTGCAAATGGCTTTCAGTAATTTTCTCAGGCACATTCAATAATTTCAGCTTAACTTCAGGTAATTTGGACATTTCTTCTAGTCCCTTGAAGGCCAACTTAGCGAGAGTTTACAGCAATCTACAGCAGTATAATAGCTTTGCCCAGTTTCATGCAGTTCCGTCATAT
>JAJIZL010029178.1:0-13620 GCA_023969395.1 Amblyomma maculatum
TGAAACGGGCTCATAAGAGAGCCAGGTCATAGCCTCCTCTATTTTTTGGAAAAAATAGAGGAGGTAATGGCCAGGTACGCGCTCGATCATCACAGTGGTTTCAATTTAGCCCACGCATAAAAATTTATTGCGCTAAATACGCCAACAGAATTATGTTTTGGGAAAGTTTACACTAAACTGCATTCAGAACACAATTTGTTCATTCTAGAAGGACAAACTCGTGGAAGTTTAAATTTTGGGGCTTGTGTTTTAAATTAAGGAAAAAAAGTATGGGAGATGGAATAAACCCCACCCTTTACAACCCCCTTTACTGATACATTCTCACCAGGTTTGATTTGGTTGTTTAATCTGATGCAAAACTTTATAAGAATAGCAATAAATGGACAGCAGAAGACAATTAAGTAGTTCAGTTTGGTAGTTAAAATCTTAAGGGTCACTGTATCAAATGCTTTTTGAAGATTAAGAAAAGGTAGCTAATTTTGAGTTGAACATGCCCATGCTTCTCATTTAGTGAATCCGTATATACAAAGCATTCCTCATCACCTGATGGGCCAGCTCATCAAGACACTTACAGTAATTGCTTAACTGTGGCTGCTTCCTCTTTGTACGAAATAAAAAACTAACTTGAATTCGAGGCAAACACTTCTAAGAAAGGAAAAGGCCCGAGTACCGAGTCATCAAAAGTGCCTTAAAATTGAGATACTCGCTTAAAATCAAGAGACTTAGCTGCAGTATATGCAGCCAAAGAAGAAACAGGAAAAGGCTTTTGAAATGTCAAAACAAGTGATTTTAATAGCACCCCCAAAATTCAGCAAGAGTACTGGGCAATTTTAGAGTGTATGGTTAAAGCAGAATTCATTTTACCCAAATTTAATACTCAAGTTGGCTGTTCTGCCAATGCCAAATTTTTATAAAAAATTTTAACACTTAGCACAAAAAAAGCCTAGCCCTGAAGGTTTTTGCTTTCTTTTCTAGGATGCATTCATACCTTCAGTTAGAAATGTTAAGGTATAGAAGCACGAACTATCCAAAATATAAGTTATGAACTGCAAAATAAAACGACCCAAGTTTAAGGCCTAATTGTGTTTTTTTAAGTTTCGCTCTCAGCTATGCTGGTCCCTGTAGACCTTTCCTCAACTCTTTAAACTGTACTTCAAGACCTAGTAGAAGTAGTAGTAATAAACTTTATTTGTCTACAAAGATGAGTGCCAAAGAAGTTTGCAACTTGTAGAACCAGGGCCATCTGTCACTTCGACATGGAGGACTCCAGCCAGGTACACCAATTAAAAGGAATAGAGTCAAGATGAATGGGGGACTGAATGGCAATGGTGCAAAGGAAAAGCAGTGTTCTAGGTTAATGCAAATGGGAGATATAGTTGGGACAAGATGCTTTAGGTGGAAACGGTAAAGAAAGAAATGCACTGGGAGAAGGAGGAAGAAACTTTAATGACACGGAATAATAGGCACCGAGAATGTCCTGAGTATGGGTCACCAAGGCCAACCAGTCCGTCAGCTGATGCAAGACTAGCCAAGCCCACCAGGTCGGGAAACAAAAGTGCGGAAAATGAAATGTGCCAGGATGGTGAGAAAATTTGTTCCCATTTTACGTTTGACATGAGATTTAGTGACAGAAGAAAGGAAGAGGTGTCAAAAGAAGAATGAGATAATCTCAAAAATGCCTGGAAAGCAGCTTCATTCATCAAATTGACAGGTTGAAAGAAGCCGGCTATCCGGAACGTGGTGTCATCTCAGTTGCTGAAGGAACCTATAAAAAAATGAAAACAAACAGCAAGGAAGCTATGCCTAACACAGCGGACAGAATACAACAACAAAATCTGGTTGCAATACCCTATCTGCACAGCATATCGCATGATTTGAAACGAATAGGCAAAAAATTAAATATCGAAGTAGTTTTTACAGCTTCGGAAAAGTTATCGAAGCTTTGTAGGATCACTCAAACTTGTGGTGTGCAGCGACGCGCATGTAGCATAAAACACCCGACTTTATTTGAACCCTGCAGCACAGGTGTGGTGTATGAAATCCCATTAAGCTGTGGGAAACATTACATTGGACAAACGGGTAGATGCCTCAATGAACGGCTCTAAGAACACAATTATACCTATGAAAAACTTGCAAAAAAGAAACATCTGTGAAGGAAACGTTGCTTTGCACTGCAGCAGGTGCACAGGTTGTATGCCCTGGCTTCTACAGGGCTTAAAGCCAGGGGGTGTGTCAGAGACCCCCCCCCCGTAATATTTAAGAGGGGTCCGAGATCCACACAAGCTTGAAATCAAGCATGAGGGGACTGTAAGAATACAAACTAGGTAACCATTGTTTTGTTCTTGTCAGTGGTTTAATTGAAAGATTTCTTCTCTATCGTTTCAACAGTTTCACATTGAGTATTAATAAAAACCAGAGATGGAAAAAATAATGATTTCTCCCCTTTGTATAAAACGATTTGCGAAACAGGCAACCAGCCACTTTCTCTCTTTATTTCCCTTTCCACCAATGCTCGAATCACTACAGACCCCTCCGATTGAGCCAGACTTTAAGCACTGGGCTTCACAAAACAAGGATTATTGGTAGAAGCAACAAGCAGATTACAAGAAAGATTCTGGAGGCAAGAGTCATCTAACAGAAAAAGGGCTTGTGCGTCAGTGCACCTTCGATAATGCTCAGTGAAAAAGAACTTGAGATCCTGTAAGTAGCGTAGGTTTACTCAAAACGCTTAGTATGTTATATCTTTTCTTAATTGTATGGCAGTTTTCGGTTCTATATCTGGTGGTTTTTAAGGCTAACGACACGACTTCCTGCTCATTCATACTTTACATTTTGACAATGGAAGCCCATATACAGCTCAACCTGGCTTTTTCATTTGTCTTCATCGAATGTTTAGCGGTGACGCATGTGCTTGCTCATGGTGTATACTACTTCACTTGCGTTTTGGATTTTTGTGATTTCTTGTTTAGTGTTACTTTTTTTTCTTTTTTGTCAATGCTTTGTTAGGAGAGAAATCTGGTATACGTGTATATAACGTTTTGACTTCGGCTGAGTCATATGTTATGAAAATGTGCATAAATTCCTCCGTTTTCCAGTAAACCTCAGTTGACAGTCGGAGCGGTGCTCATCTCCCTACCTCTGACCACATCTATCTCAATCTCAAAGACCTCATTCCAATAGTAACATGCACAAGTATTGATACAGTCATAAATAAATTACAATGAATAAGACTTTGCTGTCAACCATGATGAACTTGACTTTCTGCAACATCTAATGTCAAAGTGAAAGTGATCGCTCCTTCTGCTTATATGCTTCGCTTATAATTAAGGAGATTATTAAGTTGGTTAAGACCTCAAGGCAGAATATTAGTTTAAGTATATTAGTCACACAAACAAAAAAACACGGAAAAGAAATTATAACCGAGCTTTTTCTTGGTTGAAGCGCCATACAAAGAAAGTAATCATATTTACACAGGTGGAAGCAGGCTCAAGCATTTTAGAGCAGCTCAGGGAGCAGTAATAAAGTAACTTCGGAGCAGCTTTCAAGCAATAAAGTGAGAGTTTCGGAGCAATCACATTATGTCTTGGAGCAAGATTCTATACTCACTTTTAATAATAGAATTCTAGCTTCCTCACTTAACTCTTTGACTGTCGAATATTCAAAAAAAAAAAAAAGTCACCTCCAGTGTCGAACTATTTCAAACGCTATGCGTTTAGCGCAATACCCGTACTGCAAAAACGCCGCGGGACGGCATGCGGCCGCAGCACCTGTACGGCAAAACCAGTCAAAGGGTTAAATAGCAGCAAATGGAATGCTGCCTTCTACACTTCATAATTGAAGATCGTTTAACTAAGAGATTTATACTGTTTTGCAAGATTCAAAGGTGGACTTCACCACTTTGATGCACTCAAGTATTGCCACTAGTTCGAAGTTCACATCAATGAACAGTACATTTCTGCTTTCTATCTTGTGCATATTCTTTTTGATCCTGCGCCTGTGCCGATAAATTTCTGGGTACTGGCCAGTAACGCCTTCAGGGAAGATAGGTGGCACTTTAAGTATGGCCTTTTTTCCCTTCAAATTCATTACTTTATGGCCCTCTGTGGCTGCTCAAATTATTGCTTGAGCTATCTTAGTTTCAACACACTGGCGATAGGGCCTGTATGACATTCCAACACTTTTGAAAACACATTTAGTGACTGGCACCTAAGTGGCATCACCTCCATAAGAGTTCCAAGTGTGCTTTTGTCTGTCGTAGGCGTGACAGGCTATTGGTGAAGCACCTGCTTGTATTCACAGCAGAATCGCCAGAAACAAACCGTGTAGTTCGTTGCAGCTGGACAAGTTTCCAATGGCTCGTAGTCATCATCGGCCAGACTATACCAACTGCAGGGTGAAGGCCTCTCCCATACTCCTGTACCTGTGCTAGCTGCATCCACTTTACTCCTGCAAACTTTTTAACCTCATCCGCTCACCTAACTTTCTGCTGTCCCCTGCGACGACTTGCTTCCCTTGGAATCGTTTATTACCCTAAGCGAACATCGGTTGTCCTCTCTACGCATTACATGCCCTGCCCATGCCCATTTCATCTTCTTGATTTCCACTAGAATGCAATTAACTCAAGTTATTTCTCTAACTCACTCTATGTGCTTCCTATTTTTTAACGTTACACCTACCATTTTTTATTCCATAGTCATCTGCGTTGTCCTCAAGTTAAATAGAACCCTTTTCGTTAGCCTCCACGTTTCAGCTCCATAGGTGAGCAAGTGTAAGATGCAACTGCTGTATACCTTCCTCTTGAGCAATACCGGTAAGATACTAGTCATAATCTGAGAATACTTACCAAATGCACTCCATTCCAATTTTATTCTTCTAGTTATTTCCCTTTCATGATCTAGATCTGCGGTTACTACCTGTCCTAAGTAAACATATTTGCCTACCACTTCCAGTGCTTCGCTACCTCGTAGTAGTTTGGTGCGCCTGCTTCACTCGCTGATCTAATTTCCCTCACCAAAGGCGATTCAAAAGGCTGGGAGTAGGTGCTATATCAAGTGCACAGAACATTTTCTGTTACGAATTCCTCAAATTTGCTTATAAGCAAACAATATGCTGCATACTTTTCTAGTATATTAAAATTTTATACGTATTAGGCTCGGGTGAGATGCATTACACCTCTGCTACCGGTGTGCTGTCATCGTTTTGACTACACCAGCCACATACCCTGTATACAGAACTCATAACAGACCATTGCCCAGCTGCGCTTCTCATAGTCGCTTAACTTAATCGTCTCGGATATCGGTTCTTGCTGTCAATACCAGTAATGGCCCACTGTGTGGCAAAATTGTGCTCCACTAAATTTAATGTCAGAACATTGATGCAGTCGAGTTGGAGCAATTTTGGAGCAGGGAAAGCAAGCTGGAGCAGAACGAAGAAGCACTTCCACCCCTGCATTTAGGATGAATGCAAAGAAAGGAATACTGCAATCAAATTCTAAGTTCATTTTAAGTTCAAAAGGCAAGCCACCATGTCAGTGTTATAACTCAGTATCCTAATTTCTAAGTTCAATATCACAGGAAAGACAATTGTGCCAAGCTCAAGCTTAACACCGTTCAACATGATCCAGTTACATATATATATTCCTGCCGAACATAATCACAGTTCCCATATTGTAAGGAATCTTTATCAACCATGCTTTTATTTATGTGTTTATTGATACCTCGGAGGTCCTAATGCGAGACTTTATAGAAGGAATGGGCTTGTGCACAGTGATAAATGGCAACAGGCTAGTGGTATACATGGCTATGATTCGACAGGTTCTTCGATGGCAGTATTGAAGCTTACAGGATCACTGATGAGGGATGATTCCAGTTGTGAACAGTGCTTGCGAAGAATGACTCATGAAATGTAGTTGTGCGGGCATGCGGTGAAACGCCACTTTTACGATGACCTGTGCGAGGTGTTCTATATACACAGGTTAGCCGAGACGACTGCCATGAGGTCTTGTATGAAAAGCTTGTGATAAAGGCAGGGGCACGAAGTACAGCGACGAGAACAGAGACTGTGACATAGATTTCATGGCAGAGATGCTGAAGGAGTATTTGAGGGAATGAAACTGGTGGCATGGTTTTTAACAGGCTCATAAGGTTCAGTAAAGTTACAGTAGTGTGGATCAACTATATGATTGGTATATTAAAGTTGTGATCACACAAGGATTTTGTAATCTAGTAATTTTACACAAGGAGGTGCCAGCCATGGGTAGGTTACGATAGAGGTATCCAACAGTTCTATTAGAGTAATTAGTTACATGGCTTACAAGGCAAGACAATGTTAAGCCATTAGTGAGGTCAACACCAAGATACTTAAACGAATTCTTTGAAAAAGTAGTACTAGTGTTAATTTTGTAAGTAGGATGTGTTGTTTTGGCAGTGGTGAGAAGAAATCAACAGTCTAAAGCTTCTCAGGGACGAAGGCCACATAGCACATCACTATTGTATGCGAATTAGATATAGATATAAGGCAAAAGCGTCGGACGAGTTGGTTACAGAGCAGCGAAGTACACAGCCATCAACTAAAATGTGGATGGTAGAAGTTACTGAAGGGAGATCGTTAAGAGTAAGGGACAGTGCTTTGTGGAACACACAGCTGAAAGAAAACTTTGAAAAACAGGACTGGGTATTTGCAATAACAAACCGCGCGCGGTCGGCCAGAAAGCCTTGGATCAAACTAGTGTATAGAGGTTTGTTCAATTCAGACAGCTTCAGCAGAATGCGGGCAACTTGAAAAATGCGTGCACACAGGCGACGCAACTTCGGAAAAGCGGTAAAAGAAACTCGAGTACCGAACCTGCTGGATATTTTTTTCGAAGTTAATATTGGGATATATTGAGGGCGAAAGGCACCATTTAGGCTTCATCTTAGTGTCTATACCCTGTGCGATTCAGGGAACGTAGGAACGGGAGAATGCTAAATATTTTTACACACTCTTGCACACTACGCGAACGCGCAAACCTCGTGAATAACGCGAAATAGAAGTGTCCTTTCGCTAAGGCAGTTTTGGGAAAACTGGTCGCAGCTTCGAAAAGACCCGTTTTATCTGGAGTGCCCGGCATTGCAAAAGAAAGAGCACATAAACACCCTTCCAGAATCAGCCAAGCGATCACATACGGTGATTACATAAACACCGCAACCTTCAAAACGAAAGCCACGACTACCTACACGTTGAGAATATTCTTCTTCCATGGCAGCACAAACCAAATCACAATCCCCATACACAGGCCTTTTAGATACGCTCTTGGTTTCTAGTATGCCACACTGTGCACCATTCATGCTTCAAAAATAAATCCAAGACGCCGTGAAGCAACACGCAAATATGATTTGTTGCAGAATGAAGGGAGAGACCGACGAGGTCCGCAGGTAGGAGCACTCTTTCAACTTCCGTGGATGCACGAAGCCTCTACTGCGTCTATCGCCTCTGTCGTTACTAACGCAATCCATGAAGAAACTGCAATATGAGCACTGAGGCACGAAATGTGCACGGCGCAAAAATCGCGATTCACACGACCACCCATTCCAAACGTCGTTTACAAACACACGACACGTGATCTGCCTTGGGCTTTCCTGCAAAAAACCCAATCCGAAAATAATAAACAAAGCCAAGCCAATCCATGGGTTGCAATAACGATGTTAGTGTAAGGATATAGTGCCTAGATAGTAAGGAGCTCTATGATAACGATAGAGTCCCTAGAAGTATTTGCTAGTCTGCCGTCCGAGCGGGGTTCCCTATGGAACCGGTTGGCCGCTTCCCGGATGAAAGCGCAGGGGGCGCTGTACGCATTCGGAGCGTGATCGCGTTGTGTGCCGGTCGCCACCGCGCGATCTTGGTAAGCTGCGCATGCGCGAGAAGAAAGAAGGTAGGCAAGGAGGATCTGTTTGTAATCTGGCGGATGTGACGTAATAAATTGCTTATTTTTGTTTTTTGCTTGCGTGTACTCTCGTACCCAGACGCTTTTTTTTATCGCCGCCTCCGCAGCCGCAGGTGCTTTTTTTTTTTTTTCCTTTTCAATTTTGGCGCGCAGTGGTACAAGCAAGCGTGCAAGCGGGAGGCTTGTTCGCGCCGTGTTTCAGATTCACCAGACTGGAATGTATTCTGCAAAATAGACTGGGCGGCACCCATCCTTGCAAGTTTCTTCAGACTTTCGTAAGTACAGCGAAAATGCAGCGCAAAACACTTACGGTGGCATCCCGTACTTTCCTCATGGCGCCGCTCTTCTCACGTTACAGCTTGTCTGCATCGATGCGTTATTGCTAAGTGATCTCAATTCTTTTTGCGGCATCTTGCTGTGAGTCGGTGGCTTCAAGTGAAGCGTAGAGGATCTACGAAGCTCTTTTCCGTGCGCCAGGAAGCAGTCCGTGCTTCGATCGGTCGCCGGCGGCTCATTTTCGAGTGCGCCTCCGTTTTGCTCCCAAATAGCCCTGTCTTAGCAAGAGCAACCATTTCTATTTTTTGTTTCAGTGTGTGCCGAAATACTCTTGCTGCACAGCGATTTTGGGATCTTGGCTACGTCGCAGCTTCTGCTCATGGGCTGTCCTGCACCATGAATGCCTTGTGCCTCATGAAAGGTGGGTACAAAATGTGTGCTGGCAAAAACAGGTTGCTCCACAAGAGCGCTACTATATGAAATAGAAGTTACCTTATTTATGAAGCTGGGGCACTGGGCATGCATTTCGGTCAGCACCGTGACAACCAAAGCAGTAGAAAAGGGTGAGGGGGGTGGGGGTGCCAGTACATATCTGCCGGACTGTTCTGACCACTAGATAGGACTAACCCGGTCATACGACTACATTTTAGCTAAGCTACATTTTAGCTAAGCGTGATAATATTAATGACATTTTTGCATCAACTCTAGGTGAATTCAAATTCTGTTTCTAGTTATGACTGTATATTGTCTTGTGCACCATACAAGGTAATTGCTGTTGATGGGCACGGTAAAAAAAATGTTTTTCAATGTTCACTAGCAAATCTACTCAGTGACAGTGCTATTTCTGTGGCCATTGTATAGATCCTTTTTGTATTCCTGACTAGAGCTGGTGAAATCGCTTCTTTCAGCTGTAGCGCGTTACCAAAATAAATGCTGGTGCATATTTTCCAGTAGCTGTCAAATACAGTGAGAGGGCATTCAGGTGCACAAGGTGGGACTAGGCTGAACCAGTCTGTTCCATATAGAGATACTAGTGCCCACGTAGGCCTGTCATGGTAGAAAATAGAATTGTATAATTGCTCGAAGAGCTTTCCAGTAGCATGCTTTGATGGGCTAGCTGGCACACCACTGCAGTGTGGTTTGGCTGTGCGAACAGGCCAAGGACGAAAGGAACGCACATGGAAATGCCAAGTTTGTTTTATCATTTCATCTCCGTGTTTCTTTGGTTTACACTGCCAAATCATATTCACGCTTTCCTATATGTTATCTTGCAAACAGCAAATGCACTGCTAACACTAGGGGCAAATTTTATTTGCTCTTTTTGGTTGAGGCCAATTTATTTTACTGATAGAGCATTAAATGTTTCCATGTGAGTGCCATGTGACAGCTACTAGCATTATACTTTCATTCTGTGTTGCAGCGGGATCATTCATGTCTTACCTTTCCCAGGAGCCGGCATTTATTGCATTGTTCTGATTTCCAGGCCCTTCCCTGTTTGGTGCGTGTGCTGAAACAGGAACCCCTTGGAGACGATTTGCAGCTTTTGTTCATCATCTTGATTCCGTCCCCACATAGGTAATAGCCACTGCGGTGGCACAGGATTAGGGTGCTCAATTGTTAAACCCAAGGACACAGGATGAAATCCTGGTTGCGGCAGTCCCTTTACAATGGAGGTGAAAAGCAATGCCGTGAACTGTGCGATGTTGACACACATTTAAAGTTAAAGACAAGGTTGTTGAAATTTCTGGAGGCCTTCACTAAAGCATGTATCTATGTCCCAATATGGAAACAGTCTGTCCGGGCAATGGACAGGGAGAAAATCCAATGAGGTCATTGAGAGCATATTTACCACGGTAGCAGGGGTGAATTTAGGTGCTTACCCTGTTGGGGGGGGCACAGCTAGTATTATTGCGACATATCTGTAGTGCTTCCTGATATATATTTTTTTACATAGTGGCCATGCAGACCAGTTATTGCAAACCTAACTTGCTGGACATGGACATGGGAAGCCAAGGACATGGGAACTCAATACAAAGAAGTACATGGGACAACACTGTTTGGTCTGAGACCCATTTCCAAAGCATTTCACCCCAAAAGAGCCAAGCATCAGGTCAGGGGAAATCCTGTACCAGTTGGAAAACTGTTGAGTACCTGGCGGCACCTGGAATCAAACCTGGTACCTTCTGAATGCGCAGCATTTCTTTTTCTTGTGTTCCCGTGTCTTTGGCTGGTCCAATATGTTAGATTTAAGTTTAGTACAATACCCCAAGAAAACAAAAATGAAAAAATATTTTTGGTCAGTACATAATCTAATTGCCCACTGTTCTTTTAGTTTTCATGGCATTGTTTGTCTATAAAATATATATCCATGAAATTTGTTGCCGCTTAACTAAATTTGTGCAGAGCTAAACACAAAATTTCACCGATCCAGTTTTTGTGTGTGTGCGAGTGTGTTCAGGTAAAGACTATCAGTGTTACAGAAACATTGTTCTACATGCTAGTTTAACATATTTGACAATGGCTAAGTTTCAGAAATAAAAAGCACAGCTATGAGGTTCCTGAAAATTTTCAGACAGCTCGTCCCAGTGTATATTATTTTTTTTTAAGAACATTGGTGAGTATGCTGAGCACTGATGTCTTCTTGCAATGAAATTTTTTCTAGCTTGGTCAGTTCTTTCAAGAACAAACTTAGTATTATCCTTTAACCATAATCATCACGGAATGACACGGATCTGGTGTGTGAATCCACCCCAAGTGCTCTGTAAAAAAAAAAAAAAAAAAAAAAGACGAAAATGTACTGCACACACCAGCGTACCTTTGACCAAGGCCTTTCTGAATTCATGAACGATCATTAAGCTTTTTTAAGATCTTCCAAAGCCACGTTGAGCACCATTAGAACGAGAACCCGAGCAAGGGCTACTACCCCACCAAGGCATGATGGCCTTGTGACAGAATCTGCCTCACATTCAGGAGGTACCAGTTTCGATCCTGGTGCTGGTGGGTACAAGATTTCTCCCGGCCTGATTCTGGGCTCTTCTGAGATAAGATGCTTGGGAAAGGTATTCTAGTTCACTCCAGGAAAAGGGCCATGAACCAAAATTCACGATTCATTCCACCATTAGACAACCCTAAGTCCGCTTCGTGCAGCAGAAGCCCATATACAGTTCCTTTTTCCTCCTTTCCTAAGCCATGAGCCCTGGTAAGCCAAGCACCAGGCTGGGCCATAGCTGGTACACATTTGAGAAAATTGGAAGTGGAAGTCGAACCCACCACATTGCTTTAATGTGGAATGATGCTGAGATAAGGAAATAGTGAGCCAGCACTATTACTAACCATTCAAGAAAGACTACTGATTACTCACACTCTGGTTCATTAAAAGGATGTACTCAGGGGTGCAAAAGCTCAAATAAGATTTGTAGCGATTTTTGGAGCAGCAAAATCTTCGTTTTAGAGCAATAAAATTCATATTTGGAGCAGCTAAAAAAAAAAAAAAAAAATGGATTTCTCGGGCGACACTGCAGTTAAAAAGAAAACTGAAACGGATGAAAAAGAAAAAAGCAACTAGTAATTCTCCGGAATTAGAACAAAAGATCAGTTTGCTTAGCTCCCAGCTCAAACAAAACACTATCGCTGACAAACAGCGTTACTTTGAAGAATCGTTACCCAAATTTATCTCGGAGTCTCCCGGGAAATTCTGGCGTTTGGTCTCCCCAACATCAAAGGTTAATAATGAGTTTGAAATCAAAGGTGTTTTGGTCAGTGATGCAAAAACAGTATCTAATGAATTCAATAAACATTTTAAGTCCGTGTTTAATGATGACAATAACATTTTTCCGAAATTTGAAGCTTCCCTCCCGCCTCTGGATGACGTTGTAGTTAGTGAGCATGGCATTTTAAACATGTTACTTAACCTTGACATAAAGAAATCACCTAAACCAGAGAACATACCTAACGCCTTTTTGAAAAGATATGCACAATGGACATCTAAGTACTTATTTGTTATATTTACAAGGTCCTTACATGAGGGTCAGGTGCCGAGAGACTGGGGGACTGCTAGAGTGAAACCGCTTCATAAAAGTGGAGACAAGCGATTAATCAAGAACTACCGCCCTATTTCACTCACATCAACTGCTTGTAAACTACTTGAACACATAATTCACAATCACATATCAAACTTTCTTGAAGCTAATAATTTTTTTACTAAATATCAGCATGGATTCAGGAGGGGTTACTCAATTTGTACACAGTTAGCAGAAACTATACATGATTTCGCCTCGTCAGTTAACAATGGAACGCAGATTGATGCCGTATTTATGGACTTCTCGAAAGCTTTTGATAAGGTTACTCACGAAAAGCTAATTTATAAACTGGATACAATACTTCATAACAAACAATTAGTAAAATGGATATCAGCCTACCTTTCAAATAGAGAACAATTCGTTGTCTTTAACCATCATTCTTCTGACAGGCTTACAGTTAACTCTGGCGTCCCTCAGGGCTCTGTTCTTGGTCCTCTGCTATTTTTAATATATATTAATGATATTGTTGTTAACATTCCTGTAAAAATTAGACTTTACGCTGATGACTGTGTTATTTATACAGAAGTGAGAAATGTGTCTGATCAACAACTACTTAATAGTGCGTTACAAACAGTTTTCGCATGGTGTGAAGCATGGCAAATGTCCATTAACTTTGAAAAAACTGTACTAATGAGAATCACTCACAAAAAGAAAGTCTTACCCTTCGATTATTGTATTAACGGCATGACACTAACTGAAGTGGCAGAATATAAATATCTAGGGCTCTGGGTCAGTAACAATCTTAGTTGGAATAAACATGTTGATCTCATAACGTGTAACGCTTTCCGTAAACTTTTTCTTGAGACGGGCATTGCGGTTGTCTACCCCATCTGTACGCCTGCTTGCTTACAAATCTATTGTTCTGCCTACCTTAGATTATGCTTCAATCATTTGGGATCCATTTACGCAAACTAACATGAATAAATTAGAGAAAGTTCAAAAGAGGGCGGCACGATACATATATAATAATTACCGGCGTACATCAGTAACACACCTTTTAATTCAAGCTGGCCTTCCGACAATAACTGAGCGAGATCGTTGTGCACGACTTAAATTTCTGTACCAATTAATTAAAGGACACTACAGATCAGAACTCACCGATTTGCTTGTTTTTTCGTCCGGATACGCAACCCGACAACGACACCAGCTAACTTTAACTCCTTTTCGCGTTCGAAATAACTGCTTTAAATACTCATTCCTTCCACGAACTATTTCCGATTGGAATAACCTCACTGACAATGAAGTGCTGCAGCCATCACTGACGTTGTTCTCGCAACATATAACCTAGTTTCTCTTTATTGCTTTTGTTATTTCACTGCTGTGTTGTATATGTTTGGTTTTATT
>JAJIZL010029181.1:0-13994 GCA_023969395.1 Amblyomma maculatum
ATTACTCTCTCGTTGTTGTTCTCCGTCGCAGCGCTCGTAATTTGCAAGAAGAATCAGACGCTCTTACTCAATGGGAATTCACAATCTCTAATCTGTCAATAAAAATAAATACTCAGTGCGTGATCGTAGTGGCGAAGGTTGCTTTGTCTTGGTCTTGGTCGAAGTCGTCAATTCGCTGGCTCATCGTTCCACAGTTCAATATGGCTCTAGAGGGCAACGATGTCCTAGCAAATAATTGGAAGCAACTGGTCGCAATGACGGGAATCCCATAGCTTTCGGAGAGAGATTGAGAGAAATAGTAGACTAGAAAGGCAAGGAGGTCAACTAGGCGATGCCCAGGAGGCTATCCTACACTTGGGGCGGAGAAGAAATTGAGAAAATTGAAAGAAAAAGCGCCAAGGAAAGGACCCAAGCAGCACACCAGCATTGGTCCAACAATGGTTCATCACTGGAAAAGAATGGCATCAATATTGGATTGATATTGGCATTTGGGCATTTTAGTACATTCTCCATTCTTGGCCCATCTTTCCTTCCAAGACTGGTCCATTGTTCAACAAAGCTGGAGCCACCAATGTAGGCATCTTATCAGACTTTCCATTCATGCACCATGAATCTTGCCAATACTGTCGAGCATTATACTGTCACATAGCCGTTCAGGCCCGTAACCAGAAGGTCGGTTTTAATAGGGGGTTGACCTAGTAAGCACAGAAGAGCAGGTCCAAGAGAGCACTGAGTGACAGCAACAGACTTCAGCTTCTTCTCGAACGCCACGGGGTCACTTCTTCGAGTCCGCGCACGAGACTATCGATGAGCAGCCGCCTAGCGGCTGATGTTGCACACGCTACATTACCCCCCTCTCTAAAAAAAATAAATGTCAACTTGATGAATTCGAAAGCAGAAAGAAAAAAAATAAAGCAAGAAACATGCGTTGGGCGGTGCGCTAATTTTCTCGCGAAAAGTACGGCTTCATGCGCACGATATGGACAACCTCGGATTTCTGCTGGCGACGAGTAGAAGAAAAGCCGTCCGGAAGCACTTCGTACGTGACGTCGCTCAGCTGACGGACCACTTTGTATGTCCCAAAATACTGCTTCAAAAGTTTTTCAGATAGTCCCCGACGTCGAATCGGAGTCCAGAGCCACACTCTGTCGCCCGGTGCGAAAGTCACTAAACGGTGGCGGTGATCGTAACGCTGGGCGTTTCGGCCTTGCTGGTTCCGGATGCGTGCCCTCGCCTGCTGTCGCGCTTCTTCTGCGCGTTGAGTGAACTCCTCGGCGCCAACTTCGAGGTCACGGCCGTCGTGGGGCAACATGGCTTCGAGCATTGTCAAAACTTCGCGGCCATACAAAAGGAGAACGGCGTCATTTGCGTTGTTTCCTGCTGCGCCGTGTTGTACGCAAAAATGACGTACGGGAGGACGTCATCCCAAGACCGATGTTCAACATCCACGTACTTGGACATCATGTCGGCGAGAGTTTTGTTCAGACGTTCTGTCAAGCCATTAGTTTGTGGATGGTAGGCGGTTGACCTGCGATGGGTAGTGCCGCTTAGCTGCGTGACAGATTCCAGTAGCTTGGCGGTGAAAGCAGTGCCTCGGTCCGTTATTATAACTGTCGGGGCGCCGTGCCTCAGGACTATGCGTTTGATAAAAAATTTCGCTGCCTCGATTGCCGTACCACGCTGGAGGGCCTTCGTTTCAGCGTAACGCGTGAGGTAATCTGTAGCGACAATTATCCACCTGTTGCCGGAATCAGAGATTGGAAAAGGACCCAACAGATCCATGCCAACTTGTTCGAATGGGCATTATGGCACTTGAACAGGATGCAGTAAACCGGCCGGTTTCACAGGCGGTGTTTTCCGTCGCTGGCAATCATGGCATGTTCTCACGTAATGTCGTACTGCGGCCGCAAGGTTTGGCCAGTAATAACTCTTCTTAATTCGGGTCAGAGTTCGAGCATACCCCAGGTGACCCGCGGTGGGCTCGTCATGACATGCCTGTAAGATTTCTTCGGAAAGAGACTGTGGTACGACGAGGAGGTGATCTCTTCCCGTCGGAGCGAAGTTGATCTTGTATAAGACATTGTTTCGCATGCAGAGCGATGAATCTGTTCTGGCGAAGAGACGGGGAACTTCTGTAGTGCGCGCTTCCAGAAAATCGATAAGTGGTGCGAGAGCCGGATCGTTACGTTGCTGCTGCGAAACAGTGAGCGCGTCGACGGCTGCGATAAGGGGAAAGTCTGGTTCTTCGTCTTCCCGCGCAGCCTCGACAGGTGAACGGGACAAGCAGTCAGCGTCGTTATGCTGACGTCCAGACTTATACACGATGGTTATGTCGAACTCCTGTAGCCGTAAGCTCCATCGTGCAAGGCGTCCGGAGGGGTCTCGAAAGTTCGTTAACCAGCACAGAGAGTGGTGGTCACTCACAACCCGAAAGTGCCGGCCATAAAAATAGGGTCGAAATTTCATCACCGCCCAAACAACAGCCAGACATTCTTTTTCGGTGGTGGAATAGTTCGATTCGGCACGGGACAAAGTCCGGCTGGCGTATGCGATAACTCGCTCGGCACCGTCTTGCCACTGGACGAGTACAGCGCCTAGACCCATGTTGCTGGCATCTTTGTGGACCAAAGTCTCGGCATTCGCATCGAAATGGGCAAGCACAGGTGTTGTCTGCAAGCGGTGCCGTAACTCGTAGAATGCCTTTTGCTGTTCGTCCGCCCAGGTGAACGTGACATCATCCAGGGTGAGACGTGTCAACGGAGCGGCAATGCGTGAAAAGTTCTCAATAAATCTGCGGTAATAGACGCAGATGCCCAAGAAACGGCGAACTGTCTTCTTGTTACATGGAGTAGGGAATTTGGTGACGGCTGTTGTTTTAGCGGGGTCGGGACGAACTCCTCGATGGCTGACGACGTGGCCCCAAAGTGACACTTTTGTGGTTTTAACGTGAGGCCGGCAGATCTGATAGCCCGTAGCACAGCGGAGAGACGTTGGAGGTGTTCCTCGAACGTTGGTGAAAACACAACAACGTCGTCCAGATAGACTAGACACATCTGCCATTTAAGACCAGAGAGAACTGCGTCCATCATTCGCTGAAATGTCGCTGGAGCGGAGCACAATCCGAAAGGTAGGACTTTGAATTCATAAAGTCCATCGGGCGTGACAAACGCTGTCTTCTCGCGATCACGTTCATCGACTTCGATCTGCCAGTAACCGCTCTTAAGATCAAGAGATGAAAAGTAGCGCGCGTGGCGCAGCCGGTCTAATGAGTCATCAATGCGCGGCAGCGGGTAGACATCTTTTTTTGTGACCTGATTGAGCTTACGGTAGTCCACACAGAACCTTAAACTTCCGTCTTTCTTCTTAACGAGGACAACAGGCGAAGCCCAGGGACTCCTCGATGGCGGGATGACACCGTCATTTAACATCTCGCCGACCTGTTGAGCAATGACTTCGCGTTCCCGTGGTGACACTCGGTAGGGGTTCTGTCGGACTGGTCGAGTGCGGTCGTCTGTTATTATGCGGTGCTTGGTCAAGGGCGTCTGTTTAACCGCGGAGGCGGATGAGAAGCAGTCTTGGAACTGAAAGAGTAGCCCGACGAGTCTTTCCTTCTCTGCCGGTGATAGAGCGGGATTCACATCAGGGTCGAAGTTGGGCGTTTGGCTGGCAGACGTGTTGGTCTCAAGAAAAAAGCAGTCGTGGGCAGCTTCTGCGACACCTTCAAAGTAAGCTACCGTGGTGCCTTTAGCGATGCGTTGCCGTTCGTTTCCGAAGTTCGTGATCAGTACGTGAGCTAGGCCATTAGTCAGATGAACTATACCGCGTGCAACACAGACTCCATGATGTAACAGAAGCTCTGTGTTCTGTTCGGCAACACCGGCAGCACAGGACTGGTCGTCGCACCTGACTGTGACGAGAGCAGACGAACGTGGCGGCATGGATACATCCGCGTCAACGATGCGTAAAGGTGCGTGGCGTCGTTCTGAGTCAGCGGTCCTTGTTGCAGGCGTCGAAAACGTTACAGTACGGCGAGGAACATTAATAATGGCCCTATGTTCACGTAAAAAGTCCATGCCGAGTATGAGGTCCTTGCAGCAGTGCGGCAGGATAACAAAAACGGCTACAAGGGCTGAATCCGAGATTGTTACTCGGGCAGTGCATCGTCCGATCGGCGTCATAAGGTGACCGCTAGCAGTACGAATTTGCGGCCCCAGCCACTCAGTTTTCACCTTGGAGAGCCGATCTGCGAAATTCTTGCTATTATTGAAAAGTCTGCTCCGGTGTCTACCAAAGCGGTTACTGGGTGTCCGTCGACGAGAACGGAAAGGTCGGAGCTAACAACGTGATCGGCTTGAGGTTGATTGGGAGTTTCGGGTTCATGGAGCGGCGGAGGCATCGTAGTCACAGCATCGGGCTGAGTCGTCACGGGAGGGTCTTCGGGACATCGATTCCGTTCGTCAGCAACCTGCCCCCTTGAGGTCGCCGCCTTCAGTTTCCCCGGTGTGGGCTTGGCGACTGGCGCCTCGGCACATGATTAAACTCACGGCGGCCGGGTGACGAGTAGCGCACGTGCGAAGACTGTGTACTGTCGCTCGAAGAGGTTGCCCGGGTTGCCAGATATTCTTCGATTTCTGGAGGGCGTTCGCCGAACCGGGGACGCGGGGAATCACGAGCAAAACCCCAAAGACCGAATTCACGGTATGGACAACGACGGTACAAGTGGCCGGGTTCTCCGCAGTGGTAGCACAGCGGCCGTTGGCGAGAAGTGCGCCAGACGTCTGCCTTCCGAACCGGTTGCTGCATGACGGGGCTCTGCTGGGATGGCGGCTGGTAGGGAGGCTGGTAGGATAGTGGCTGAGGAGCGGACGGCTGCATGACGAGGCTCTGCTGGGTTGGCGGCTGGTAGGAAGGTTGGTAGAACGGTGACTGCAGAGTGGGCGGCGGCTGTGCTTCGAAACGAAGCTGTTGCGCAGGAGGCACTGCAGGCCGACGAAGAGCCGCTGCGTAGTTCATAGAACGTGGCTCCAACAGTGACTCAGGCGGTGAAAATGTCTGACGGATTTCTTTACGCACGGCTTCGGTGACAGCCGCGGCAGTCGGTTTAGGCGATCCAAGATTGAACTTGAGGAGCTCCTCGCGAACTACCTCGCGGATCAGCTCACGCAGAGAGTGATCTTCAGTGGACCCGTTCAATGTGGCCACACTGCTGAAGGGTTGATGACAGGCAGACTCCGTGCGCCGGTATCGTTGCTGCAGGGCTCGCTCAATGAGGGTAGCTTCATTTATGAAATCCGAGACGGTTTGCGGTGGACTGCGAACTAGACCAGCGAAGAGGGGTTCTTTTACGCCCTGCATCAGGTGGCGCAACTTCGCTGATTCTGTCATGTCAGGATCAGCCCGTCGCCAGAGACGGGTCACGTCCTCAGCTAACATGGCCACGCCCTCGTTAGGTAATTGCACACGAGCGTCTAGGAGCCGGCGTGCGCGATCACGGCGGTCATGGCTGGCAAAAGTGTACCGCAGCTGCTGGCGAAAGGGAACCCAGCTTTGAAGACTGGCTTCCCTATTCTCATACCACGTTTTTGCGCAGTCTTCAAGGGCGAAATATACATTGCGCAGCTTCTGAGCAGGGCTCCACTGATTGAATTGCGCCACTCGCTCGAAATGGTCGATCCAGTCGTCGACATCTTCCGCAGTAGCGCCATGGAAACTGGGGGGGCGTACAAGGCTGCTGAAGCAGCAACTGATACTGACTTGCCTGTGCCATTACGAAGTCTCGAACTGCTGGTCAGCTGGCGTCGGTTCAGGTAGAGGAGCGAATTCCGGCGCCAGACCTCGGAGGCGACGGCTGTAGCGATGAACGGGTGTCGACACGAGCGGAAGCCGGTTGGGACTCGATGAGCGGCTGCGAGAGGCCTGAGACATGTAATTCAAGGCCTCACCTCCACCAGTGTCATGTAGCCGTTCAGGCCCGTAACCAGAATGTCGGTTTTAATAGGGGGTTGACCTAGTAAGCACAGAAAAGCAGGTCCAAGAAAGCACTGTGTGACAGCAGCAGACTTCAGCTTCTTCTCGAACGCCACGGGGTCACTTCTTCGAGTCCGCGCACGAGACTCTCGATGAGCAGCCGCCTAGCGGCTGCTGTTGCACACGCTACAATACCATCATTGTATTACCAATATTTGTTTAATACCAGCAATTCCATTGATGACCCATTGTCAATGCCAATATCATACCAATGGTTAGCCATTGCAGGTGCACTGGCAACTCCATTCATGCCGCATATTGTAGATACCAATATTCATCGAATGATTCATGGGTACACCGGCTACTCCATTCATGTACCATTGATGATGTCAAGATTACACATTTTGTTGCACTGCCTGTGCAGGCTATAAAATGCAGCCTTTTTTATTCAACCCATATTCGTGACAGCGCATCGAACTTGCTGGGACAATAATGGCATTTCAAATAGGAGTGGTCATAATAATTCAAATTGCCGCTCATGAGCAACCAGTACATATTCACAAAACAAGGGCAGGGTTCACAAAAGGATAATATTTATTGCAATTGTTTCTAGACGGCACTTGTTACTAGCCAGAGCTGAAGGCACACACAGCCGCAGCTGGCGGGGCAGTGGCAGGCAGAGTGTCAGCAGGGGCGTGCAGGGCAGTGGCAGGGTTGGGCAGGACAGGGCGGGCTCTCGGGAAGTGGAAGGGGCCAGGGGCCCACTCATAGGCATAGTGAGGGGGCTGACCCTGCAATTGCATTCACAGGTGGTATGCCTGGTTTGCCAGGAAAGGTTTCAGCATAACGCCTTTTTCTTCCACCTCCTTTGTCACAGGAACCAGGCAGCCACCTGCGAATAAATGCGTGTGCCTCCAAAGCGTCCACCCGAACGTTTTCGCAAATGGCACCTGCACAAAAACAAAGAGGAAACAAAATTAGCAACACTATTATGAGGCATATAAAATCGCTCGCATTATTTTAGGAAGATGTAGAAAATTCCAGGATTCATGTACCGAAATTCATGGTCAATGAGAAACACTATACTGATGAGTTCCAGATTAGTTTCAGCTGCCTTGGTTTATTAGGATGAAAGACGCACATACATTGCATAGCATGTGCCCTGTTGCAGTTTGATCGCCTCCATAGCAATACGGCTGAGATAGCCAGTGTTTCATCCCACAATAGGAATCAGTGCTTGATTGTCGGCTGTCTCCGCATATGACTGGCGCGCTAGCTTTTTGACGCTCCTACGCTTTCTACGATGTGCAAACAGTTTATACTAAATATCGTTACCAAGAGAATGTTCGGCGACCATTTGCATTTTTTTGAAATGGCTAGATATAATATACACAAGCGATCTAAGCCCACGACTGCTGCACTGGCCGCTGGTTAGCTGATATACGCTTTCGGCTGATTTTGTGGTAGCTCACTTAAATGGGTGAATGTCGCTTTCCACACATGCCGAAATCACTAGCACTGTCTGCATACTTGTCACGCATAAGCGTTTATTTACAGCTCTTGAGTGCTGAAGTGTGAACACGGAAATCTAGCCACTCGATCGTTACAATCTATTATAATTCTGCTGAAGTTCATAAAACACACTGCAGCTATTGAAGCCAATGCTTATCGCTCTGCTGCCAGTTTGCCGAGGATGGCTGCGACCGGGTGCGTACGCTCGAACAATATTCGATTGTTGTGTCATCGCTAGCCAGAATATACCTATAGCTGTCACACGGCAGTCCCAAGCGGCAAGCGCATAGTCGGTCCGCGCTCGGCCTTTGCCAATATGACCGACTAAAACTCATCGGGCCGACCTAGGCCACCCACCTCAGCTCGAAGTGGGGAATTGACAAGGACCTAAGAACAGCCAATTATCGGCAATCGACCTCGGGCCGATGAGTATGGCCGACTTTATCAGCCTACTGCCGCACTAGAGTCATGCATGGGCCATGGCTTACCCACACATGGCCCACCCACTTCGGCGGTACACGGTACCCGGTGGTTTATCCAGGTATGATTAGGAGTCTATTCATCCATGGCCTATGGTTTACCCATTAAAACGTCTGCAGTTCGATTGTGCATGGACGTTAGCGCTGCGGCAATATTTTGAGATGCGCATATTCTCCTCCAAGCGGGCTCTAACTTTTTGGCATCAGCAATGGTGTTCTCCGGGCAGGTGAAAAGCACCCCATACGTATGCAGCCTAACAAAGCCTGCGCATCGACAAATGTAGTTTTAAACAGCACTTTTTATTGTCTTTTCCTAAATATTCGAAAGAGGCTCAAAACCCTCCTAATAAAAAAGGTTCACTTACAGCTTACTAAGGTTGTGAGCCTTCACAGCAATTTATTCCGGCTTTCAGCTTCTAGTTTGAGTTGAAGATGTCACATTTTCCTGCTCATTGTGCCCGCCGTCCCATTACTTCACTGTTACGAGTCATCACTTCATGGCTGCCGCGGTCTTCCTGGAGAGGACGTCAACCAGGTACACGCTGCCTCTCCTCAGGCATCCTAGAAAATATACGAAAGAAAATACCAGCTTTCAATCCGTATTCATATGAATTTTCTAGCCTGTTAAAGTGATAAAAAGCTGTCACTCCAGCAATTATAAGGATGTTCAGTGGAATCAGTGGTGATTTAGTCATTGGATGATATCTGAAGTCAATTTAAATATGAGGTGCACCATTTTTACACATATACTGCTTGTCCAAGCAAATTTTATCCAAAGGATAAAAAAAAAAACATTTCGGAGGAAGGCAAAGGAAACCAGATACATATTGCTGGAAGCTACCCTGAGCGCCACAGAAATGTTTTGTTTGGAATCGTTAATTGACATTATTCACCTAAATTACTGATTAATGACTTACACAATAAATGGTGTTGCTACTTTGAAGAGTACCGGCACAAACCGCGTTTGATTATTTGCGATAAAGAACCCTCACGTCTGCATTTTGAACACCAGATACAATAGGAAACCACGAAAATACAAAAATCAGATTCCCGGACAATACAATTCAGGACTTCGCTTGGCTCGACAGCCCTGTGTAGCGTTAGACCTACAAGTTGCCTATGGTTTCTTCGTCCGCGCCAGCACATTCGTCCAACAAGACTGTATTTGTATTTTACAGCTGAAAAATACTGTTCCACTCATTTGTATTTTTACCGCTTTGTAGTCATTATCCGCATTGCAAAGTTCGACGCGTTCATTGTAACTCGAGCCTTCGTGAGCGCCAAAGGGCCGACGCGAAGCAACCATCGCCAGCATATCACCCTTACTCATGCATGGGGCTAGACATCATAGCGGCAGGTTGTTTTGTCCGCTCAAAATCATGTTGTGAGCCGCACGATTGAGGTGCGCGAATGGGCTGGTAACGGTTTCGGTATCTACATAACCCGGAATTTATCTGCAGCAGGAAAAAAAGGTACACATGAGGTTTCTAACCGCAAATATTGAAACAGGGGTTTCCGAACGTGCTCACCGACTCTGTAAGTCCTATTTATTGTCTAAAGTGAATATTTAGTACTTGAAGCGAATAACCTCACTTCCCTACGTACAAAATAAAAATTTTCTGCGCGCTCCTAAGTGGCTGCCATCAATGCGCCACCGGTTTCCATCGTCTGTTTCTAATGGTTTATTTATAATCCTTGGCTCAAGCTATGGGGCGCAGCAGGTGTAATGTAGCTTGAATAAAACCTGCAAGAGGTCATATATATGGCTAGATTTGTAAGGTTTACAGATTTCACTTACAAATTCTACGGGAATCGCGTCACTGCGGCCTTTCTTTAAAATTGACACGTAATATCGCTATATTCGTGGCTAAAATAAAGTACTCAACGTATTAATTCAGCTTAGCAAGTGCAGCTGTAACAGAAAGTGAGGGCTGGCGACACCTAAGGTGTGCCTAGATTTCAAAATTTTTAGATGGCACAACCGTTCGAAATATGGAATATTAAAAAAAGCCCTTGATATTGGCTTTGTCACAGCGTATTATGGGTGCCTTAGATATGAAACATAATCGAGGTCCCATGGCCATTTTTCGTTACCAATGAAATTCTTATATGTGGTGGGCGAATATCTAGACACAAAAGAATTAAACTTAGTTTTTCAAGATACGCGTAGTTTCCTCGAAAAAAAAATTGTATGGTATATCTCTAGAGGTAGAAAACGCTGTCTTTTCCCATTTCAAATGTTGAGAGTTTGGATGCCATAATTTTGTCATCTACTATTGTTTACTCACTAAATATATGCAGGTTTTACATTTACAAACACTATTAGAAACCTGTTTTGTTTTTGCAGTTGAGTTATTAAAAATCGCAAACTTTGCTTCAGGAGCGATACGCTGCAAAAATATTTATTTTTAACCTTTTGTACTGGCATATGATGTATTAGGTTGGTTGCACTAAATATGTTTTCACTTCCTGACGCATGTTCTTAATTCCAGGCAGTATCTGGAGCTCTAGACCACTAGGTGTGTTCCACACAACGCATCAAAATTGCTCAGAATTCGAAAACAGCAGTAAAGGGCAAATTTGCTGCAATTAAAATAAAGATCATCTTCGATTTTCGTGCAAATCCCTCTCAAAAATCTTCAGTACCTCAAAAATATCACGGACTAAAAAGTGTTGCGTTATACTGTTTAAAAATATAACATTAAATATTAAACCGATTGCTTGTGCTGATAATGGCCAAATTCAGCCTTCATTCTTGCGAGATCCAATAATATCTTGGCACAGAAACTATTTCTCTACATTATCTAGGTTCCATTCTTTATTTCTGAAAACATTTGAAGCTCTAGATTTGTGCGTGTTTCTGCATATTATTTTGAAATTGGACAAAAGTAAGAAAATGGTAAAATAAGGAAAACTGATTAGAATTGAAGAAATGGCCTGTACATCAATTTTTATCAAAATCTGTGGAAACAATGCAAACTACTTTGTTAATATGAGTCAGTAAATATATTGAATTCTGCAAAATGTAATATTAGAAATATAAAAATGCCTGTTTTTGTTCTATCGATGTGCAATTATGTGGCTCCCCCTTATGAAGTAGGCATCAAAACTTCAATTTAGTATTTGCTGAATTTAGTTATATTTTACCTTAAGTAAAATTTAAAACCTGGTCAGCGCTTATACACCCTTTTTCTGCTTCTGGGCAAATTACTTAATATAGCTTAAAATGGTATTAATTCCCTATTTCTGTCAATTTCATGGCAGAACGCAAGTGAAGGCTGAACTTTTTCTCGGTCATGCATTCTTTTTTATTGCTAGGTGCAATAGTATTCAATCTAGTTTATTAATATATTATTCCATTTCTCAGCTTTGACCACAACTAGCAATACTATATTTTTGAAGATGATTTTTCAATGTGTAATTTTTATAATTACAATCATAAGCAAATCGCTTTCCAGCATAATAAATTTGGTGGCGTTACAGAGAACACACATAGCAGCTTAAAGCTCCAAATTCTGCCTTAAATTAACAATATGACCAGCGTAATAAACACAGAATGTTTTTAGTGCAAACAACGTAACGCATCATGCCAGTATGTAAGGTTGAACATTAACATTTTTGTAGCGCGTTCTTCTTGAAGAAAAGTTTGCGATTTTTACTAAATCAACTGCATCAATGAAGCACACTTTTAATACTTTTTATACAAGTAAACGCTACGCAAATGCGGTCAGTAAAAAACAATGGATGACAAAATTTTACGCAACCAGCCGGCTTCCAAACGTTCAACTTTTTGAAACGACAAAAACGGTGTTTTCCAGCCTTAGTGATAGGTGTTTTTTTTTTTCGAGAATACTACGCCGCATCTTGCAAGCCTAATGGTCATTCCTTTGTGCCGAGACATTAGCCCACGACATATGAAAATTTAATCAAAAACAAATATCGCCATGGCACCACGATTACTGTTCCTGTCCGAAGACATCCATATTTGTTTTCATTTCGTCTCTTCAAACAGGCTGGTTTAGCCAATGCGGTGAATAAAAATATCGCATATATAATAAATATTTTCGCGCTGTACGTCATACCTAAAGCCACCTATATTGTCGCAACTGTCATCCGTTATTTGTAACTGAAACAACATCACAAAAGGGATTCGATTGCAAATTGCTCGCTGGTTAAATAGACGTACGAGATGACACACGTATACTTTGTAGAATACAATTTAAGAAAGAGCAGATACAAATTACAGGCGAATAATGCTATGATATGGAGCATATGTATTACTCCTGTTAACAGTAAAAAAATCAACTTTTAACATATTAATATATTACACAAACTATTGCATGTTCACATAGGAACACAATTAATGAGCTCATACACGCATCTAATGTCTATGGCCATTAGATGTGTTGATGACTTCGTTTTATTCCAATTCGTGCGTCACTCAAAATAATTGAACGAGAAAAAATTTAATGTCTACACAATTTTCAGTGAGTATATCACAAAATATACTAAGGCGCTTCATATCTGTCACATCACCTAGCAAGTGAAATGGGATAACAGAAGTAATCAGACTCTAACCCTGATCAGCATTTCGCTTTTGCGCCATCTTTGTAAGTTTTTAGGCAGGCTTTGACACTGATTATCCTCTTCTTTATACCCCTGCCACCCACAGGACACAAATCTTCTGGGGGTACCGAACTGTTGGTTTTCGCACCAGTGATACAACTTAATCGATCCATTTCTACGTAGAAAACACTCTCTATGCGCACCTAAAAAAATGAAAGCATGTATGTGTAGGCGAAATCATTCACCGGCAATTTAATAATATGATTTGAACAATAAAATCAAAGGATCACACTCGAAGTAACAAAAAAGTGGTGGAGAGATAGGAATTGAAGCAATGAAAGGTGGTTGCTTTCTGCAAAAAGCCAATAGCATGAGGTCCACCGTCTATAAGAATAGGCAATAAAAATAAGGCATATTTAATGGTGCGTGCAGCAGTTACAGTAATGCAGTGCTACCTTTTTTTAGGCAGGCTTTTCCGCTGATTTTCCTCTTCTTTATTGCCCTTCCAATCACAGGACACATATCCTCTGAGGGTTGTTTGTTTTCGTACCAGTGATACAACTCAATCGATCCATTTCTACGTAGAAAACGCTCCCGATGCGCATCTAAAAAAATGAAAGCATTTATGTGCAGGCTAAATCACTCACACATGATAAAACAATATGATTTGAACAATGAAATCAAATGATCACACACAGAGCAACAAGAAAGTTTTGGAGAGATAGAAATTGAAGCAATGAAAAACGGTTGCTTACTGAACAAAGCCTATAGCAAGAGGTCCTGCGTCTATAAGAATAGGCAATAAAATTAAGGCACGTTTAAAGGTGCATGTAGCAGTTAAAGTGATGCAGTGTTACCTTTCTTTTTCACTGCAGTGATTGGTATAAATATTACAGCAATTGCTAGGCATCTCAGGTAACCCCATTGAAAACCTCATCCAAGGTACCGAGCAGCAGTGGCGTGTTATTTGCAGCTTTTAACGGAAAGACAGGCTATCCTATGAGTGCATGCGCATTTCCTACTTTTTGTACCTTGAATAAAAGCGGCTGAACAGTGAGTGTTGTAAGAGGTGCAGCGTCCCTGGGAATGGGGAACAAAATAAAGTTTTAGTAAACAGAGGTACAAAAAGGAGCAAATATGCCTGCAATAATAGCATGATGGCCTACCTTTCGATCAACAGTTGTAAACAACCTGTCACTGCCAGTCGGTTCTTTACATAGGCTTATCAGTGCCAGAGCTTAAAGCTAAGAGCAATATGAGTAATAGTTATTGCGGTCACGGCAGTAAACAATTCTAGCGGAACACTCCATTACTGTAACTATTCAACCGTTCATTTATATATATCGTTCATTAAAGAACCATGCACATCATATTAACTTGCTCTTTTCTACTCTCAAATGATTGAAAGGGGAATGATTGAAAGGGGATTTGCGGCCAGTACGTGTACACTCACACCCGTCTATCATCTTT
>JAJIZL010029184.1:0-48821 GCA_023969395.1 Amblyomma maculatum
CCGAAATAGACGCCCCTTTCACCCTTCCAGAACTTGATGCCGCTCTTGCCCATGACAAAACAAACACATTCTTGGGGAGGACACAATAACATACACACTTCTCAGTAACCTCCCTCACTCTGCTAAACAATTCTTACGCGTACCATGAACAAACATTAAACTGAAGGAACCCTTCCTTCAGAGTGGAAATCTTCCATGATCACTCTCATACCTAAACCAGGCAAACCACCCTCACTTTTTAGCCAACACCCTACATCGCTCACTTTATGTGTAGAACGTATGGCTCTCACACGGTTCCTCGATTTTCTTGATCACACAAACTTTTTCCCTCCTTCCATAATTAGGTTTCGTTCCCGTATATCTGCCCAGGACCTCTTCCTCATATTTTTACCCATCTTCCTCCCAGATACATGCTCTGGTTACTGTCGATGTCCGCAAGGCTTTTGATTGCATCTCCCATGACCATATTCTCGAGGCCATGGCCCAAACTGGCTGCGACTCCAACCTCCACACGTATCTGCGTAACATCCTCCATCAACGCAAAGGCTCCTTTCGCCTAAGCTATACTCCCACGGTCCACCCCTTCCACAGCTTTCAATCTGACCCGGGGCGCTCCGCAGCGAGCTGTCCTCTCTCCGACCCTATTCAACCTTGGCATGTACGCCCTCGCACAGCAACTCGCAATCATACCCAACCTGCACCATTTTTTTATGCGGACGACATCACTCTCTGGTGCACCTCAGGTTAGCCAGGTGAGATAGAGACCACACTTCAGAAAGGTATCGACATTATTTCCGCCTTTCTTTCCAAGGCCGGCCTGACTCCCGCACCAAAGAAGTCGGAACTCCTCCTCCTCACCCACACTAAATATCAGCTCACACACAACAGCCTTATTTCTCTCACTTTGAACTCGCTACCCATCCCCTCAGTCTCAAGCTGCCGCGTTTTGGCATGCCACTTCATTCGCACAGAAAGGTGCAGCCTCTCAGCCAAGCTCTTTCTACCTGTCACACGGTCACCCATCTTGTCCGCCGTGTAGTCAGACGGCACTGCGGCCTGCATGATGCTCAAGCCTGTCATCTTGTTGAAGCCCTCGCACTCAATAAACTCCTTATTATGTTCCATAATTTTCTATAACGCAAACCCAGAAAGACAAATTGAAATCTGCTCCATATACCCTCTAAAAAGGGGCCCTCCAACTTTCAATACAAACTTCTACACAACGTCTCCACGACAACGGCTTATTTCTCCCTATACGCTGCTTCCTCAATCTTCACCGTGACCGTCAACTTGCTCGTCTGTCCTCTACACAGCAAGGCAGATTGATCCTTTCCCAGGCTCAAATCAATCCCATGCCCATTGCGCTTCAGGTTCCTGGGCGTCCATACTTCTCCAACCTTCGTATAGCACCAATTCCTCGCAATATGTCCCCAATCCTTCACCCTGGACGCAGGCAAGCCCAGACTGCCCGACACACGCCGCCCCTACACAGTCACACTCTAGCATACACCGACGCCTCCATACTGGGATCCCTGGATGCTGCAGCCCAGATCATACATTCCCCTCTTTCCCCTGATTCTCTCTATTCTACAAGTGGTCCATACCTAGACCCGCCACACAGTACTATCTTGGAGATTCTCTACATCCTGCATGCTGTCCAGGAATTCACTCATCTTCCCCCGACCCAACAATACGTTGTGTACACTGATTCACAGGCCGCCCTCCGTGCCTTTCAAAATAGAACCATACCCCAAAATATACACGCTGACCTAGATATGGCGCTTTTTGATCTTAAGCCTCGTAAAGTCACATTAAGATGGATATCCGGGCATTCAGGAACTGCTGGAAATGAGCTATGAAATCACCTCACCCGCGAAACTATTAACCGGGCTCCAGTGATCCTCTGGTCCAGCCCATCGTTGTGTGACAAGGGTCTTCTGATCAGGAAAGCCATATCGCAATCCTACCTAGAATTCAGGCAGGAGCTCGCCATTCTCCCTGCCCCACACCCCCGTCTCTATGTTTCCCAGGCTCATAAAATTCAAACACACTACACTAGCAAGATTGTACCTATACCTTTCCCGCTCTGATCCGTCGTGCCCCAACTGCCCTGAGCTTTATGCGGATCTTGCACACTGCCTCTTCTACTGCCCTGTCGCCGGCCAGTCTACTTCCCCCCCCCCCCTTCCCCCCCGCCCTCTCCTGGCATACCTGACTGGCTTCTCCTTACGAAGAGGACCAGCTCGGCCTGGTGTGTCAGGCGAACTTCATTTTAAGCAGTTGATTTCTGCTCTAAAATAAAGCGCTTTTACTACTACTATTCAGTAAATGTAACATGCTACTTGATTTTGTAGCCTTTAACTCTTTGCAGCAACACAATTTCATTGAAAACTGCTGTGGTAATATTCTTGATATCTGTCTATTGAATTTTGAAAGTGTTCCAGTCTCGAGTTCTGACATACCGCTGACTCGCTGTGACAACTTTCACCCTCCACCTCTTGTTACTACTTCTGTCTCTGCCTCATCCTCTAATAATTCAGATCGGGTGGGGAATTCACCCCGTTTCGCGTATGCACGTGGTGACTATGTCGGCCTCTTCAATTTCTTCTCTTATGTCGACTTGTCCCTTTTAAATGACATTAGTGATGCCGCCTGACAAGTCAGTCGCTTCACTGAAATAGTTCTTGATGGTATGTATCAGTACATACCTCTGCATACTCCTACCCGTAGGAAGATTTCTTTGTGGTTTTCAAGGAAACAGGAACGGCGTTAAAACGTAAGGAACGGGCGCATCGTAAAGCGAAACGCCCCTGGTTTGACAATTGGGCAGATGAGTTTCGCCGCTTGCGTTCTCTTTGCAAAAGCTTATACAAGCGGGACCATGACTCTTATCTTGAGTCTTCAGAGAGGAGGGCCTCAAATCGCCCTAGTCAGTTCTGGCGATACGTTCGCAAGCGTTCCATTAAATCGGATTCCAGTATCAACTTAGTTGACTCTCAGGGGTCGGGAATTCGGAATGTTGCCGACAGTTTTGCCCAACATTTTTCCTACATATACAAACCTCCACACTGCGATTCCGCATGCTTCCCATCTGGTGCACCATTTAATTCCGTTCTCTTTCACGAGAAGTTAATAACTGCGAGTCTTAAGCGTCTGAGGCCATCTTTGTCTCCTGGACCTGATGGCATTCCAGCCGCCATAATAAAAGCCTTCAGTTGTATCAGTACTGACTGCTATATTTATTAACGGTTTGAAAAATGCTGCCTTTCCTCGCGTGTGGAAAATGGCACGCATGTTTCCTGTCTTCAAGTCAGGAAACAAATCTGATGTTTCCAATTATCGTCCGATTTCTCTTTTATGTGCAACCTCTAAGTTTTTCGAATTAGCTTTGCAAAACGTACTTTCCTTCCATCTCAAACATGTCATTATATCGAATCAACATGGCTTCATATCGGGTCGCTGTACTTCAACCAACCAGTCACGTTTATGACGTATGCCTCTGCAGCAGTCCTTCAGAGAGGTCATGTTGACACTGTGTACCGTGATTTGAGCAATGCTATCGACGTTGTTACTCACTCATTACTTGTTGAAAAGCTTCTACTCTCTGGCGTCGAAGTCTCACTCGTAGCCCTCCTACGCAACTATCTCCTTGATCGCTTCTGCTTTGTCAGTGTCAATGGACAGACTTCTTTCGTTTACCCTGCAACGAGTGGAGTTCCTCAAGGTTCAGTACTAGGCCCGTTTCTCTTCACCGTTTTTATTAATGACGTTTCCTCCGTGATCAAGAACACCTCGTTTCTTCTTTATGCTGATAATATAAAAATATGCAAGGTCATACATTCTTTTCAAGATTGCTTGTTGTTGCAATCGGACATATCTGCTTTTTCTGATTGGTGTGCGAAGAATGGACTTACCCTCAATTCTTCCAAAACTAGGGTTGTCTCATTTACTCGTAAAACGCACAGCTTTCTCTACCATTATTCTGTGAATTCTGCGCTGTTGGACACTGTTCATGAAATTAATGACCTTGGTGTACTGTTTCACCGCACCCTCAGCTTCTCCTCTCATACTAAACGCATTGCTAAGCGGGCTATGCCCACACACTGATTCGTGTGCAGACTTTCAAGAGAGTTCCGTACTCCACTTCCGTTCTTAAAGCTGTCCCTGTCCATATGCTTGCCACCTTTGGAGTACGCATTGGTTGTTTGGAATGGCACTTGCTAATCAAACTGGGACAAGGTTGATAGAGTACAGAAAAAAAAAATTTACGGATATTTCGATATCACTTTCCTTGCAGAAGTTCCTCCTCTTGCTCCACCAGGAGTACCCCCCTAAATCTTCCTTCTCTTAACTGCCGTCGTGCTAGAGTAGATAAAATTTTTCTGTACAAACTCCTTCGTGGCCACATTATGGGCCCTCAGCTCTTAGAGTACATATTACTGCGCGTTCCGCGAAAAAGCATAAGGGAATTCAGACCGTTTCACGTTTCTCCGTTTCTTCATTCCAATTCTCCTCTGGACAGAATGCAGAGGTTGTTTGACTCTTTTTGTCTTCACATTGGCATCTTCCAAACTCGCTATCTTCATTTATATAGGATTTTCATATCTTTGTATTCTAAACAATACTTTATCACATATAACTTCTACTTTCTAACCTAAATATTCTATTTACTTCACTTTTTGCTTTTTCTCGCGTTCAATGCTGTTTGTATCTTGAACTGCTTTTTATCCGTATCTTATTTATATCTTAACTTTAAACTTTATATTCGAATCTTACTGTCCCGCGTTCAACTCTATTTCTTTATTGCATTTCCCTGTATTTCTAGCCTGATACCACACACCTGTTGCGCCTCGAGTGGTTGTTTATTTTATGTTTATTTCTATATTACTGGAGTCAATGACAGCTATTCGTTTTTTTTTTTTTTTTCTCTACCTATCGTTATTTTTTTTTTCGTGATGCGCTCTTCAATTCTCTCACCGTGTATACACGACATGCTACTCATTGATTTCTTTCTCTCCATGACTCTTTTCTTCTCACATTCATATCATGTGTTATTTGTTTCTTCTTTCGGGTTCTATCTGTGTGTGTGTAAAACCTGTGTGTGCATTTTTTTATTTGTGCTGCAGCCCGAAGAACACATGGTTGTTCCTGCGCACATTAAATAAAGATTTATTATTATTATTATTATTATTATTATTATTATTATTATTATTATTATTATTATTATTATTATTATTATTATTATTATTATTATTATTATTATTACTATTATTATTATTATTATTGTATATTTTATTCTTCTGATGCATCTGCAAGTTCACTGTTTGATCAAGGTAAGACTTAGCATTGTGAAATACACTAAAAAGTACAGAAAGCGCAACAAATTTGCTCGCTTGTTTGAGTGCTGACATTACAAGGACAGAACTTTAATCTGAGGAGGACGTAGAGCAGAAAGTTGAGCGAGTGCTCTTTCGCAACTACTAATATTGCGCGAACATTCCTCAGAGTAAAAAAGTATATCTCTCCGCTAAAAGAACAGCCCGGTTTGTGTGGGCGCACGCATGATAGACGCTACAGCACGCTTAGCCAATCTACGTTCCCTGACATAAATTGCGATCGAGAGTTGGCCAATGGAGGCATCGCGTCTTCCAGCTCCATAGATCCTCACACAAGCTTCGCAGGCTGCTGTTTGCTCGAATGCAGCAAATCACTTTCTCCGAAAAGGGCATCACCCCTGTACGTACTCAAGCAGACTGACATGTGGGGCAGCTCTTCGGTTTTACTATTGTTCGCGCGCTCCGCGCGACTTATTGTTCGGACGCGAACGGTGCCACTTGGCCACGCTTTTCTGAAGTACTACACACGTTGACACGTTTCTCTGGTGGACGTCGCACCTTTTCGTTATCTTTAGGGCATCACCAGCTTAACTCACCCGTTCTGGACATTTTTCTACAGCCCTGAAGGTGACACTAGTGAACGCCATACTTTCGGCATCGCTCTTTCAGAATAAATGGACGCGTTGTTGCCCTAGTCTGCGTTCTTTTTGGAAACTTCATTATGAGCTCAAAGCAGCAGCCATGAAACAAAGATGGCGACACACGCGTGCTCCTGTTGCAAGCCACTGAGGTATTGCAAAACGGCAATCTTTGTGGAGCTTTCTCGCTTACTTTATGCTGAGGTCGGGTGTGCTGCTGCCCGCCGCCACTGTTGTTTGCTTTTACTGGGGAGTTTGTGAAATCAGCTGTTACGGACAGCCAATAGAAATGCTGCAGGCGAATGGAAACGTCAGACGGTTAGCCTCAGGTAGTAGACATTCTTTATTTCTCGGTAGACTTTATTTTAAATGCGCGCAATCTTAACTGATGCGGCACTGCCACAAAAGCGGCCCCCAATTTCACACGTAATCATTTTTGATTTCAGCTTCCGACACTTTGGGGTATTTCCTTAAAAATATTTGACTATACCCCAGTAAAAGAATAGAATATTTTTTATAGTGCCACACAAATTTCATTTTAACCGTTAGTAACTTTCCCGTTTTCCCGTGACACATTGGCTCTGCCAGGCGCATAACACCTTCTTCGCTCTATATTCAAACTGACCAATGCGCGGACTTTGTAGAAGTAATTCCTTGCCTGTAATGGCTCAGGTCCAACAAGTAAAAGAAATGTGAACACTTGGTTCCTCCTCATCTTTCCTCTTCATGCTTATAACTGCACTTGGCGATGTCAGCGTACTAAGGGCGCTTACGCCTATGAGATAGTCAGATGCCCCCACAAACTAAAATGGAAACAGGCCTCCTGCAGCTAAAGTATGCAGGGTTCCGAACGCAATAGTACAGCAGGGCATGCTATTTTGCTGCTGCGAGAGCTGTAGAGATTAGCGTGATTACAGTCAACCAAAAGGCATCCGAGAGTTTTCGGAGAGACGAGTGCAAGCGCTCTGGTCGGGCTTTTAGAGTCTACGCCTTCACAGCGTATGGAAAGAGACACTAGCATGCCCAACGAGAGAAATTTTGGCAACTAAAAAAAAAAATAAACGAGAGCTTGAGGATCTAAGCTGCTCGATGCTTTGGCCCTATCCAAACAGTCTATTTTCCCATCTGCGTACAATGTGCTACATTTGCGCTAAACAGGCAGCTGGGTGGTTCTGCATACTATTACCAAACGTCATTACAGCGCGGGAAGTTAAATTAAATATTATTCAGCAGAAACAAGCTCCCGCGGGCTCAAAAAGTATTTCGAGAACCTGACAACAATTATCCATACCTGCAAAAACCCGAAAGAAGGCCTATGTTTCGTGCCACTCGTTTTCATTCTTACGCCTCTGCGCTCCTGTACATATCCTTCCTGAATGTTTCAATGAACGCGTTTGCCTTTAGATAACCTACCTCCTTTCTCCCGAGTGGAACAAAAGGGGCACGAATGTTGTAATGCTTTTTTTTTTTTTTTTTTGAAGTTCAGAAAGCTTGGTTTTCTCAGTTATTCAGAGTGCTGAATTTGCGCAACACAGGTAGTTGCTTCAAAAACGCCTTGCATTCAGGCTAGTGCGAGCAAAGGCGAATGTTGTCAGCAAAACGACCTCCGCCACTTAAAGAATCAATTATCCTGCAACGCTCAACCAAAGATATATTGATGCGCCACCCCGTGTGGCTAACGTAACGACTGCCACAGGCGAGAGGAATAATACACAACAGGCCAAACTCATGTTCAACGAGGTGACCGGTCGGCATAATATTGCAGGCAGGCCTCTTCATGATGTCATTTAGCAGGCAGGCCCATGCGTCTCCAATTTTCCGGGGTTGAAAATACCAATATGTATGACGCATTTTTCGCCGACCTTCATAAGGAGGCGTGACACTCGACGCCGGTAGGGCGCTGTGACAGATTCCTTCCAACTTAAAATCACGCCTCCGGCACCGGAGATATGAAAACAATATTTTTCTGGTACTGGGGTTTACTACTAGTTCGCACAAACCGCGACAGCCAATTTTAATTATGCAACCAGTGAAAAATTTTGCAAAGACGTAACGTGCTCCGTTTACTTTGGTGCGCACCGGTACGTCTTCTTACAGTTTGCTCCGGCGACCAGATTTTAACTCCCAAATCTGACTTTCTGCCACTGATGCCACAATTTGCCTTTAGGTACACATGCCTTCGTTAGGTTTTTCAGCCGAGTATGATTGTCGTCGGGTTCCCGAAAGATTTTTCAGCCTTCTGTGTTTTCGTACCAAAAAAGAAAAAAAACTTGTTTTTGTAGAATAAGATTCATTGATGTCCGCCGTCTGTGGTGTCCACTCACTCTTCGTCCGTGACTCTAGAATGTGTTTCATTGTGCTGTACAGAACCAACTAATTCAGCTGTCTACGCTTAGCGGTGTACTTTGCAGTACATTCGGCCCCTTTTATCCTTCATTCTATTCGCGTGAATCCTTCTTCGACTTTCGTCAACCTCTAGCCGTGACCCCGTGTCGTGCAAGCGAACTCATCTCGCCCATCTCCTTGTCCTACTTGGTGTTCATGCCATGTTTGTGCCATTTTCTCAGTGTGCGGGGCAGGCCAGAAGAATGATGATCATGGGCTCTGAGCTGCTGAGGCAGACTAGACCCATCTTCAGATCCACCAGCGCACTTACTCCCCTTCGTTTATGCTTAGACAAAATGGTGACTCTTTTTTTTTCTAACATTTACTAATGAGGCGGAAAAAGCTACGCAATTTCTGTGCAATGTGTCTTACAAACTTGTGTGCTTTGAACAAAACGGGAGTCGAGCGCGGCAGCAGGCAGCATTGAATCAAATGACGTGCACCGGGCAGTTTTCGTTGACTGAGAATATTGAAGGTGTGTTGAGTCGCGGTCCGAAGCTCTGTTTTCAGCCTAATGACGAACCGGTACGACTCCTGTCTAGTGCCATATAAATGAGACCGCGACAGCCTGTCATACACTTAAAGGCGGATCTTATCTGGCCCCTACATTTTGTTTCTGTGTTAGCTTTGCTCACCGCACTATTTCATTCGAATGCATTTTTTCACAAATCCCTGGCCTTATGTCGGCCTTTTCTCTGGTCGCAAATTTTCTAACTGAGCTGCTGGACGAGCGAGTTGGCACACATACGGGATGAAACTCGGCTCACTACACAACTGACACGCTTGGAAGAAGAAAGAAGCAACAGACAAGTGAAACAGGCCTCGTGTTTTACTTTTTTCTTATCTGTGTGTCGCTAGTGTGGGGCGCAGTATCAGTGCAGTGTTTCATCATGAATAAATCGCATGCTTCGACTAGGTTCCGATCGAAGACTATCGCTTGATCGCAACAGAGGTCGTAAAGAGACGCTGTTCCCCGCCGCCTGCACAGAGCAAGAGAATGGACGTTGCACCACTACGGCTGGCCTTTATATGCGCGAGGGTTTGTGGACACGTTTGTGCATGGGCGCCAAGGCAGCGGAAAGCAACTTCCCGTATTGACGTCCGCGCCCACAATCTCCGCACGGCGTGCAGCGAGAACAACCGCAAGGATGAGCTGTCGTGATCACAACTCTTCCGACTTAGAGGTGGAATGGAAAAGCGCCTCTTGACCGACCACTACTTCCTGCGCAGAACGGCATAGGAGGGACAGCCCCTGACTGCTTAAAGAAAGAAAAACACGTAAGCTTATCACAAAGTGCAGTCACTTAACTCTGTTGTTGATCGGAAACCACGTTCACAAAGTTCTTTTAAGATTCGGGTATAGGTTCGAATAGTTGTATCAATCATCCTCACTACTGTAGATGCTCTACGTGCGTTAACACATTTCTTACAGTTGCAGTTAAGTCCTTGAACAAACATTCAAATCGCGCTGCTGGAAGCTAGAGGCTGGAAGCTTTTCGTTGATTTTATACGTGTCTTTTAATAATAGATACGCATTTTCCTTATGTGATGCCTACTATTCTTGCATCTGCTTATTTTGTATGTATTCGTGCTCATAGTTGTCACCTGCAAGAACCTTCGACGGAAGGTTTACGGTACGAATGATGAATAAAATAGCCGACCAGGGCACTCCGGCAAACAAGCCCAAGCATCAATTGAAAGGATCTGAGAAACTGATGACGATATTAAGTGCGATTTGCGTATCCAGCAGCTGTACCTTTCGTATCTATGCATTATGTGTTTTGCACTTAGGGTGTTTATAGCTGACTTCAATGTTGGTATTACACTTTCAAAAGCGTTCCAGTAGTGCTGCGGAAGAGTGTCCGCGTTTGTTTGTTGATAAAAGCAATGAAAAAGGTAATCCATTTAAGGTGTACATATAGCATTATGAAACATTATTCGAGCGCACAAAAAACGTACGGGCTAAGAAAGGCTAAACCCTACATATTCCGGACCTAAACGGAATTTTATTCAATAGAAACAGATTTCTGCAGGACAAAGTCGGAACTGAGACGGAACCCCGGGTGCTTAAAAGGTGTTTCGGGAGACCGAGAACAGCGATCCTTGGCGGCAAAACAACAACAACACACAAACAAACGCAATTATACGTTTTGTACACTCACGAGCATTCTTGCACAACTGCGTACCTCACCTCCGTCTACCTGGCCTACGAAACACAGAGGTTTATCTTTAGATCACAGTCTCCCTTTTCCCGACCGAAACAGAAGGAGCACCGACGCAGTACTTCCATTTAATAGCAGATACAAAGGCTTCCAGAATTTCCCGGGTCTTCTGTGTGCTGAGCTTGCGCAACACACGTGTTTGTTTCAAAGGAGTCTTGCATGTTGGCTGTGCAAGGAGCTGTGCATATGGTCAGGTAAACGATCTCTCTCACAAAGTGAATCAAATGACCTGCGATGCTCAAGAAAGCATTCATTGACCCAGTGCCTCGGCTGGACGATGTAACGTTCGCCAACCTCGCATTCAACGAGGGGTTTGGTTCCGTTTAGTTTGCAGGCAGGCGCCTTCTTTATGTCATTTACCAGGCGGCATATACGTCCATCCTTTTCCGAAACTGAAAATACAGCATGTACATCACACTTGCAGCCGACCTTTCTGAAAAGGCGGGACGCCTTGGACATGGTAGAAGTCGCTGTTGCGAACGTGCCTTTCCTTCCAGCCTGCACAACCCATAAAATTTTTCCTTGCGAAGCTAGCTTTCTGCCACTGAGGCCCCAATTTCTCCTGCAATACTTACCTTCTCCAGTCGCTTTAGTTGGACATTCATGCTCTCACGGACTTTGTGCATGCTCACACGACTTGCCAAGTGCACAGAGGACGCCAATTTTTGCTATAGCTTGTTTCACGAGCCTTCGAATGCGACTGATCGGTAATGAAGAATTTGCTTATTCGACTGTGCCTTGTAGTGCCAGCGCGTGCATGTTTCTTCAAATGTAGAGCACACATCGAGGACAGGATGGCACCTTCCGGCGGCGATTTGTGCGTGAACGTGCCAAAAGGCATTACAGGCAAAAATATCAAGAATGTTATTCACCGCAATACATATGTCTTGAAAACCAAACACATGAATTTCTACACGGTACTTGTCTCTATATTTAAAAACTTTCTGCGTGCTGACTTGTAAAGGGACGCTTGAATGCGCTTTTTAGTAGTAATTAAAAATATATCACTTAAAAGCAGAGCTAGGCAACAACCTATGCTCACTCCTTCTTTTTGGATGAAACAGCGATGATTAAAGGTCACAAAGGTGGATGAGAAATAGAATCCTTAAACATCGGAAAAATTGCTGGTTGATAAACCTGTGTTGTTCTGAAAGACCACATGCCTCGCGTCCTGTATTAAATTTATAAGCGCTTGGAACTGCTCAAGGTGAGGTATAGAGTCAAACAGATCTTCCCTATCAATTGAAAACGCGCTAGCGTTGTTCGACATCTAGCGTCACAGCCAGAAAAAATATTTAATAACCTCAGTCGAATTTTTCGCCAGAAGCGGGTATTTTAGAGGAGTGGCCTTAGCAGGCGCACCTGCAGAAACCTAGTTAATAGACATTGCCAGGCGCCTTTTTCTGTTTTAGTAGTCCCGGACGGCACAGGCGTTTTGTGTGTTTTAACCGTCAACGAAATACTCAGCGAATCTTCATCGGCAGCGTTGATGCTGTTTCTGAATGTTTCCAGTGAACGTGGCCTTTAATGCTGTAGCGTTTACATAGTACCAATTAACACAATACTAGCACACGCAACGTTCTTCAAGTACCGAAGTAGAGCTTGTTTGTCGCAGACCACCAGGGCCTGCAGCATTCATGCTGAGCTGACGGCAGACCACGAAGCTATATAGGAGCCACTGAGAAACAGGCGAAGTTGTGTAACAACAACAAAAAGAAAACATTATTCCGCAAACATTGCACTTATCACCTACGGCCAAAACATACTTGAAACAGTCGATATTGTACTGTCAATATCGGCAACTGCTATCGAGCGAGCGATAGTGCTCGATAGTGCTCGGCAGCATTCGTAGTGCTGCCGTGCCCAAGCCTGATCTGTCCAGTGTTATGTAATACGCTTTATTCTATGAAACTCCTGCTGCTCTCAGGAGACATCGAAAGGAACCCAGGACACGATACCGAGCAGCTCATGGTTCAACTCCAGGCTATAGCAGACGACATTAAAGAAATAAAGGAAGAACGCCTAGCTTCCATCGATAAAAAATTTGAAAACATTGCCGCACTTGACAGGAAAATGTCATCATGTCTCCAGGAAATTGATGTCCTTAGAGAAACAATTACTGCCCTGGAAACGAAAATAGATGACCTGGAGAACCGCTCTCGAAGGTCAAACCTAATAATTTATGGTATTCCGGAAGACAGTGAAGAAGAGAATGAATCACTGGAAAAAACCATAAATGAGGAATTTGTAAAAGATATTCTTAAGATTGACCCTGTTACCATTGAACGAATTCACAGACTGGGTAGGGCTAGCACTGAAAAGAAAACCAGACCAGTGATTCTTAAGCGTCTTGATTCTCGTGACAAAACTAGAATACTTCACAACTGCAGCAAACTAAAAGGATCGAAATATTCTGTTAGTGAGGATTACTCTGCCCGCGTACGGGGCATTAGGAAAAATATGTGTGACGCTGCGAAATAGTACAAAGATAAGGGTGATAAAGTTGCAATAGTTTTCGACAAAGTGCGCATTAAAGGTGAATTTTTATGCTGGGACAATGAGCAGAACTGCATTAAGCCAGTGGAAACCACGCCCCTTTGCACCATCGCACCAAAAAACAGCCAAAGCGAAACAATATCATTACGACCGCGCCGTCCTCACAAAAAAGCCAAATAACGTTCGGTAACATAAATGCCCGTAGCATAATGAACAAGGCTGAGACCTTAGAAAGCATACCCCTCGGCATTAAACCAGACTTTATGGCAGTTACAGAAACCTGGCTGACATCTGATATAAAAGATGCTGAGGTTACTCCCCCCAATTATGCTATCGTTCGAAAAGATAGAGCAACACATGCAGGAGGGGTTGCCCTCTTCATGAACAAAAAAAAATTCAACTCATTGTACTTCCAGATATTGAAGGTTTGGAAGCAATCTTTGCAAAACTGCTACTTGGTTCTTGCTCTATTGTAATAAGCTGTATTTACCGTGGCCCATCAAGTGATCTAGACTTCATGTTAGCGCTACATCACTATTTGGAACATCATTTTTTAGGAGCCAGACTAATTTTGCTCGGTGATTTTAATCTCCCAGATATTGACAATGAAACATCACAGTGCTTCTTCCCATGCTCTTTTTGATATCATGCTGCAATTTAATCTAACCCAGAAGGTAAACCCCCCAACACGTGAACAAGGATCTGTACTTAACACTCCTGATCTGGTTTTTGTTAGCGATCACTTTCCTCTCGGTGACTCTAAAATAGATATACTTGAAGGAATATCTGATCATAAACTAACCATGTGCAGTGTGCTACGTACTAGCGCATATTCCGTCTCACGCGTACATACTATCATTCTCGAGTTTTCCAAAGCATATGATACTAGCATCCTAGACCACCTTTTCTATGAGTTCGATTCCTTCGATAATCTTGCACTAGATTCTTCCAGACATATTAATGCGCTATGAAATATATTTACAACCACTGTATTTTACTGCATTAATAACTTCGTCCCATGGAAAAAGAAAGCCATTAGAAAACGCAACCCCTGGATTACACGGGCTATAATTGATGCAAGTTCAGTTCAGGCGTTCAGTCGTGTCCGACTCTTCGTCACCCTATGGACCATGTCACGCCACGCTTTCCGGTCTCTCACTATCTTCGTAACATCACATAGCTTCATCTGCAATGCCTCGAGAATGCCATCTAACCATCGCGTTCGCTACCTACCCCTTCTCCGGCGACCCTCAACCTTTCCCAACATCAAATCTTTCTCCAGCGACTCCTCTCTTCTCATCAGATGACCAAAGTAGCTGAGCTTTAACTTTAGAATTTGACCCTCCAATGAGCAGTCAGGGTTTATGGTCGACAATATCGACTGATTTGATCTTCTGGCAGTCCAAGGAACTCTTAAGAGTCTTCGCCAGCACCACAATTCAAACGCGTCAATTCTTCGGCGGTCAGCCTTTTTCACAGTCCAACTCTCGCATCCATACATCACAACTGGAAAGACCATAGCACGGGTTATACGGATCTTGGTTGGCAGACTAATGTCTCTGCTCTTTACTAGGCGGTCAAGGCTAACCATTGCTCTCTTTCCCAGAAGCAGGCGTCTCCTAATTTCATGGCTCCAGTCTCCTTCCGAGGTAATCTTGGCGCCCAAGAACAGAAAATCTGTCACAGCTTCCACTTCTTGTCCATTGATGCTCCAGGACTTGATAGGGCAAGACGCCATGATCTTCGTCTTTTTAATGTTCAGTTTAAGCCCAAACTTCTCACTCTCTTCTTGTACGCGCATCAGAAGTCTCTTGAGTTCCACTTCACTTTCTGCTATTAAAGTGGTATCATCCGCATATCTAAGGTTGTTGATACGTTTTCCAGCAATCTTCACTCCAGCTGAAGACTCGTCCAGACCGGCCTTCCTCATGATGCACTCTGCATATAGGTTAAATAGGCAGGGCGACAGTATGCAGCCTTGCCTCACCCCTTTCTCAATCGGAAACCAATCAGTAAGACCATGCCCAGTTCTGACTGTGGCCTCTTGCCCTTCATAAAGGTTCCTGAGGAGACAGATGAGGTGAATTGGAACTCCCATCTCTTGGAGAGCTTGCCACAATCTGCTGTGATCTACGCAGTCAAACGCTTTCGCATAATCAATAAAGCAGAAGTAAATGGGTTTCTGGAACTCTCTTGCTTTTTCCATGATCCAGCGAAGGTTGGCAATTTGGTCTCTAGTTCCTCTGCCCTTGCGAAACCCAGCTTGCACGTCCGGAAGCTCCCGATCCACATACTGCTGCAGCCTACCTTGCAGGATTTTTAACATCACTTTGCTAGCATGCGAAATAAGCGCGATCGTGCGGTAGTTGGAACAATCTTTGGCACTGCCTTTCTTTGGAATGGGGATGTAAACTGACCTCCTCCAATCCTGTGGCCACTGCAGGGTTGTCCAAATCTTTTGACATAATATATGCAGTGTGTTAACAGCGTCGTGGTTGAGGTTTTGAAGCAACTCAGCTGGAAAGCCATCAATTCCGCTAGCTTTGTTCTTAGCAAGGCTACTTCACTCTTCAGGATGCCCGGCTCGAGATCAGTAATCACAACCGTCCTATGTTGGGTCTGCACATCCGGGTCCTTCTTGTACAGTTCTTCTGTGTATTCCTGCCACCTCTTCTTTATCTCTGAGGCTTCAGTGAGGTCCTTGCCTCGTTTGTCCTTTATCACGCCCAGCTTAGCACAGAAGCTTCCTTTGATATCTTTGACTGTCTTATACAGAGCTCTTGTGTTCCTTAATTGGCTGTTGTCCTCAACTGCTTGACACTGTATGTTCAGGAAGGCATTCTTATCTCTCCTTGCTATTTTCTGAAAATCCGCATTGAGAACCTTGTATCTTTCTCTTTCCCCCATAACTTTTGCCATTCTCCTTTCCTCAGCTATTTGCAAAGCCTCTTCAGATAACCAGTTTGCTTTCTTGCGTTCCTTTTGCTTTGGAACTACCTTAGTAGCAACTTCTTGTATTATATCACGAACATCAATCCACATCTCTTCGGGCTGTTTGTCTTCTAGATCTAATTCTTGAAATCGATTCCTCACTTCCACAGCATATTCTAATGGAATCTGATCCAGATCATACCTGAAAGGCCTTCTAGTTTTCTGCGTTTTCCTCAATCGAAGCTTAATTTTGGCAACAAGAAGCTGATGATTGGTGCCACAATCGGCCCCAGGCCTTGTTTTTACTGCTTGTATAGCGCTTCTCCATCTCTGCCGGCAAATAATATAATCGATCTGATTCCTGTACAGACCGTCCGGTGAAATCCATGTGTACAGGCGCCTCTTGTGCTGTTGAAAATGAGTATTCGCTATGGTCAGGTTGTTTTCTTGACAGAACTCTACTAGCCTCTGCCCAGCTTCATTTGGCTCACCAAGACCGAACTTGCCTGTAATTCCGGATATTTCTTCACTCCCGACCTTAGCATTCCAGTCTCCTATGAGAAAAACGACGTCTGATGATGGGGTGCGGTCTAAAAGGCATTGTAGGTCCGCATAAAATCTCTGAACGTCAGCTTCTTCAGCAGCAGTGGTCGGTGCATAGACTTGGATAACTGTTATGTTGAAAGGGTGACCTTGGATCCGAAGTGAAATCATTCGGTCGTTTTTGGGGTTGTACCCTAGCACTGCTTTGCCCATTCTTCTGTTTACTATGAGAGCGACCCCATTCCTTCTCTTGGATTCGTGCCCACAATAAAAGACATAATGGTCGCCGGAGTTAAATTCTCCCATTCCGGTCCACTTGAGCTCGCTGATACCCAAGATATCAATGTTCAATCTGTCCATTTCTCGCTTGACGATATCCAGTTTACCTTGCGTCATAGATCTTACATTCCATGTTGCTATGTGATATATCTCCTTGCAACATCGGACTTTCCGGTCGCTTCCCGACACATCCACAACTGAGCGTCCTTTTGGCTTTAGCCCAGCCGCTTCATTCGTCCTGGAGCTACTAGGAATCGCCCTTTGTTCATCCCCAGTAACATGTGGGACGCCTTCCAACCTGGGGGGCTCATCTTCCGGCGCCATATCGATAATGGTATTGTGACTGGCCATAGGGTTTTCTTGGCAGGAAATACTGGAGTGGGTTGCCATTACCTTCTCCAGTGAATCACATTTTGTCAGAACTCTCTGCCGTGACCTGTCTATCTTGGGTGGCCCTACACAGCAGAGCTCACGACTTCATCGAGTTTCGCAAGCCCCTCCGCCACGACAAGGCAGTGATCCATGAATTCATGCAAAGCGCAAGGTAATCGCCTTAAAAAATTGTTGAAGATAAAATCTTGCTCGGAACAAAAAGTAAACTATCTCGAGCAGTACAAAACCTAAAGGTACAAATAAAGACAGCCAAATTACACTACTTTTCCTACACTCTACCCAAATTTATAAGAACTGCTCCAACAAAATTTTGGTGTTACCTTAACTCCAAGACTACCAATGATAATCCATTCGGAGAAGTAGATAGCACTAAAAAAGCGAATACATTGAAGGATTATTTTGCTTCGGTATTCACCAAGGATAATGGTATAGTTCCTCCTCTGAGTAAACAGACAACAAAAAATATTGAACCTCAAAATATAAATGAGAGTGGGGTACTGAACCTGCTACTAAATCTGGACACTAAGAAGGGGCCAGGGCAGATAAAATCCCAAAGTCCTTTTTGCATAGGTATGCCGAGTGGGTATCCAAATACTTACATATAATATTTATTAAATCCCTCTCAACTTGTGCTCTGCCAAATGAATGGAAAATGGCCAAAATAATACCGGTACACAAATAGAAACAGGTCAGATGTTACTAATTACAGGCCCATCTCCATCACCTGCACCGCGTCTAAAATCCTCGAGCATTTAATCCTTAAGCACATAAATGTTTTTTCTCGAAACTAACAAAATATTGTTTTCATTCCAGCATGGCTTCCGTCAGGGGTTTTCAACCGTAACTCAGTTATTAGAATTAGTGCACAGCTTATCTCAAACCATTGACAACCAGAAACAAACAGACCTAATACTATTAGACTTTTCAAAGGCGTTTGATCGGGTGTCGCACACTAAGCTTGTTAACAAATTACAATCGACGCTAGGCCAAGGCGCTATAGTTAACTGGATTAGTAACTACTTAACCGACAGGACACAGTTTGTACAAATGAATGATCAAACGTCTAATATAGTTCCTGTTGCATCAGGCGTACCTCAAGGCTGCGTCTTGGCACCTGTATTAATCTTAATCTTCATCAATTATATAGTGACTAATCTTAATGTTAACATACGGCTTTTCGCCGATGACTGCATTATATATCGAGAAATCAACTCATTCGATGACCACAAAGCTCTTAACAGTGCACTAGAAACTATTAGCAACTGGTGCACTGACTGGCAGATGACACTTAATGCAACGAAATCTGCTGTCTTGTCAATAACTAGAAAGAAGCATACATCAAGATTTCAGTACACTATAAATGGCACCCCTATCGCTGCAGTTAATGAACATAAATGCTTAGGCCTATTAATAACCTGTGACCTCAGATGGAACGCCCACATCAATTATATAACCTCAACTGCACTAAAACGACTATTTTTGAAATGTGGCGCCTCAAAATAGCTCTCTATAAAACTAAATTACTAGCTTACAATACACTGATTCGCTCTGTCCTTGAATATGCTAATGTCGTCTGGTTTCCTTTTACCAATCAAGACATAAATAAAATTGAAGCAGTACAAAGGAAGGCAGTAAGATTCATATTAAATACAGAACAACTGACTCACCAACTGAAATAATGAAAAGACAGAGAATAAAAACACTTCCAACCCGAGCTAAAATCGCACGCCTCACACTCCTGTACCAACTACTTTATCGACACATAAAAGCTGATCCTGCTAAATACATTGCTTTCTCAGCAACTAGACCGACACGTAATAAGCATTCAAATACGCTAACTGAATATCACTTCTACGCTGACTGCTTCAAATACTCATTCTTCCCTTCAGCCACAAGAGAATGGAACAGCCTGAGATCACCGATTACTAATTTATCTTTGTTTACTAAGTTTGCGATTGCAGTGGAAAGATATTTAACTTATTAGCAAAAAGTTCTTTTATGCTCATATTCTCGGTATGTCGCCCGTTCGAATCTGTTCTTGTTCTGTTCCTTGTGATTTACGCGTATACATGTGAAAACAGTAAGTTTGTGTTTTTTTCTTCTCTTAGTGTAGTGTCGTAGTACATGTATAATTCTCGTTCATATTTGCTTCATATTTGTTTTTGTTTGTATAATATGTTTCACCATTTTTGTACCCTATGCATTTTACATTCTTGATTTGCTTTGTACATATGATCATGCCACTGTGTGTTCCTTATATGCTCTATATACACTTCTCTGTACTAACATATGCCCAACTGCAACAATCCCGAATGGGATTAGCAGTATCTCTAAATAAATCAATAAATAAAATATAACTTCCGACCTCGGTTCTTTTATTTCTTTAATTTCCACTACGAAAGATTCTGCTGTGAGTGCGAACCCAGCAATGTCAGTATCAACGAAGTAAGGCAAGCTGCTCTTACCTTTAACCGGCGCTATGCCCACAGAGCCCGACAACAATAATAGCCTGACCCGCCACGGTTTTTCGCTGTTTAGTGGGCCCGGTGAGGATGCAGGTGACGAGTTTCAGCGGGCGCGTCGCGCAGGGAGTAGGTGTCCTAGGTGGTCTTCTTTTTTAATGCGCAAATGCGCCCTTCTGCCCGAGCTACTTTGATGTAGACATGCAAGGTGTCAGCTATAAATGCCAAGGATCGGTGGTAATGCGCACGTGTCCGAATTATTCCGCAACTCTCCACTGAGGCATCCCTCACGACGCACGTCGGTCTGGGGCGTTAGACCTCGTTTATCATGCCTGTAACTTGTAATAAACATTGCACGGAGTCACGTAATCATGGCCAGGAGCCGTATTCTGTAACCTTCCGTCTTCCATTCCGGATTCAATTGGCCCTGAGATATTCCTTGGGTGACGTAACCGCAGCTTTTAATCGCCATTGAGATGCGACCACGCCTGTAACCCATTAGCCACAATACTTAAGCATAGGTTGCTTGACTCAGCCAGTAGTTAGTTTGTGGCGATTGGCGTTGGCTACTACAGAAGGCGGGACCCGTTACCTTGGGATTTATGTGACTGAGTGGCCGCTCGATTCGTCTAATGCTCTTGTTATGCTGACATCCGATCAAACGAAATAGAAAATGGCAGGTTAGAAAATACGGTCTCAGGAAAAGGCTAACTTGAGGCCTACTTAGTGCTCATTTTCTATTGTCATGGCCAAATCATCGATAGAAATTTAGTGCTACCTGACAGAAACCGCTATAGACAAGCGTCATGTTTTGTAAACACAGGTGGCGCAGCGATCGGCAGCGACATGGGGTGCAGGCAAAAACGCAGCGTGCCGACACAGCTCCAAGCGACGCTGCCTTCGAAGCCAGTTCGCGCGTGCAAATATACTGAAGCGTAAGCTTCGCTTGTGCGTAGAAATAGTTTGGCTTATGCCTGGAGAGCAGTTAAGCAATTCTGCAGTCAATGGCTGCTGGAATCGCCCGGCTAAGAGCTGTATTGGCTTCCGTCTCCGTGGCCTCAACAGCGTGCGGCTACTGTGGCGGCTGTAGTGACTCATTAAGTTAAGTGAAAATGAAAAAGTGCGATATATAAGAAAAACTAATAGCACTGTTCAACTCTCGGATCTAATCGCTAGCGCATGCAATGAGGACAACGATATGAATGACTGGAAGTGTTTTTATTTGGCGACTCTTTTAATGAGCTTTCTGCTGCTCCAAGCGCCTTCACTCTAAGAACAATATTACCGGCAAGTGCAGGGAACTAGAAATCATATTTCTAGCTCATTTCATTTCATTTCAAGCAACAATGGCTCAAAAACAGGGGTTTCTCAAAATGTCTGCAGACCAATAAAGACCACCGAAAGCATTTAGGTGCTCCTGCACTGATGTGATGCTCACTGATGGACTCTTAAGGAGCAAGAAGAATGATCTTGCTAAACACACTTTCTGCCATTTCATTAGCCTTAAGGCCCAAATAGGCATTATACAAGAATCGAAGCGTCATGAAAGCATCATCAGATCTAGTCCTAACTAACAAGTTTTACCTGTTATTCAAACAGACAAACCAAATACATCAGTGTTCTGCACACAAGTGGCAGAAGAAAACGCTCAAATTATGATCAGTAAGCATGGCTGAGTAACTTCAGAAGCTATGCTTCACCAACTAACCCGCAACGTGCTATGTTAAGTGAACAGGCATTTTTAATGTGACAAATATGAAGTGCCGTGACTGGGAACCTGCTTCAGGTTATTTTACCTCTACATCCGCTGCCGCCATATGAAACATTTGAAGAGGCACCTCCTATGACATCATAAAAACCAGTTTTCGGTCTCTGTGCATACATGTAGCTGCAATCACTAATAACACAGTAATTTTGCCTTAATTTCAAAATGTTGTATTTTGTTGGAGGAACTATATATTAGAATTTGGTCACTGTATGAATCATTAACGGGGGCTTTCTTATGACTGCGGAGCAAAGAACAAACATATATCAGGGGGCAGGGAAATTAATATATTCACTTTTGGGTAGCCGGTCCCTCCACGTACGGCTGCAACGAGGCACTCGAGAAGAGCCATTTTTTTTTTCCGACCTCTCACTCTTTCGTTTTTTGCTTCTCCAAGAAGTTCTACAAATGTTTCCATTGAACTACTGCTACGTTTTCCACGTTTTCCCTGACTTTTTGTCGATGGTCCAGGCGGTGGTGATTCTTCTTCCGATCCTTGCTCGCCTGGTCCCGGAGTGGCGACTCTGTCTGGTCAGATTCATGGCCACATCTAGTGCGCTGAAAAGAGAAAATGTTCTGAGGCTAGTAAGATGCAAGCTGTACAACTACAGTAACTTCACCTAAAGTTTCTTGCCTCCATCGCTCTACCGGGGACAAGTAGAATGGTGGGTGTGATGTGGTGTCCTCTTTCAAGAACAGCACAAAATTCTCTGAAATGGACGAAGTTATATATTTTAAAATGACCATTAAAACAGTACACGCAATGATGTGCACTCACTCTTCAAACTCGCACGTCACGCGCGAATGGCCGGACTGGGAGTTTTGCCTTTGGTCCTTTTATATGCCTTCTCCAGGCTCTTCTTCCACTTGTTTTCTTCCTGGAGAGGGCTGATGTCACTGCCAAACTCCTTGCTGATGGCGTCCGCCAAGGCCTGCCCAGTATTTTTGTTTTTCTTGCTGCACGAAACGAGACGTCATACAAAACATACAGTGCATCAGTCTATATTTGAAGCAGTTCTGAAATTATTAAACCTTGGATGCAAAATATACAGAAGTTACCACTACGTATACCTTAACATGGTGGTGTCATTGCTGCAGCAAAAAAAAAAAAAATCTAAACATAACTTCGACTTTGTAGCATGCAAACCTGTAAGGCTTTCGGCATTCATAAGGACAAGTAGTCTATAAAATAATGATTTAAAACTTATCGGAAGCCGCCCTTCTTCCCCATGAGTGTTTTCATATCTTTATAAAGCGCTCAATAAGAGCAACACGTTCCTTCTCCACCGCAGTACTGGCTCAGGAGAGCTGCTCTGGGGTGGAAAGCCGGGTGCTGGCTGATGCCCACTGCGTTTTGTTGACTATCCACTGCTTGATGTTGGCTGGCGTCATTGCTGAACACCGCCGGTACGATTGTGCCGTCTGTGCGAGTGTAAAAATATTAGTGTTGTAAAAGATATACCGCTAAATAAAAAAATCCAGTTGTGTAAACATGCTGCGGTTAGTACCAAGTTCAATTTCGGGAAAGCACCAGGGTCAAATAAGCAAAACAAAAAAAGAACAAGTGCCAAGCAAGTACGGCGTCGGCGCACGAAGAAACGCATGCAGGCGTTTCCCTTTTGTAGACCGAACGGAGCCTTACCTGGCTTTGCGTACATATATCTGCTCTCAGAGCAAAAATGTTGGCCTTCTTCCCCTATAACAGAAATGATCAACGTGCTCACACCGTTGACAACGGCAAACACGTTACCGTCACTCGAGTGCCTATCATCTGCACTAATGATTTTGTCTGCTTCGGCACAAGCTGCACGTAATCTGCATCGCCAGTCGAGAAAGTGCAGAGTTCTGCGGCACTAGCCTTCCACGATGTCTGCACTTGTCTAAAACGAACGCCGTAGTTCAGAGGGCGCCACGCTGCAGCGCCAAAACGAATGGCCGAGTGCGGCACTACGTGAACTAATTCAGATAGTGAATTAAAATAAATCGAACGGTACTAAAATATCTGGCAAATACAGATCAGAGCGTCGGCGTTCACGATGCTCGCGTGAGGCGCCCTGCGCATGGAGAGATCTGGGTTTCGCAGGTGCGCGCGACAACATCGGCACGGCAGCGCATGACACGGTTCTGTTTGGTGTCGGTGCATTACGTATAGCTACGTCTTCTAATTTCCGGTGCCAACCGAAAAACACCGATAAACATACGGAATAGGGACCTACAAACGTCTTTTTTTCGTATTTTCATAAAACGCTTCCATCATCATCATCAGCCTGATTATACCCACTGCAGGGCGAAGGCCTCTGCCATATTTCTCCAATTAACCCGGTTCTGTGCTACCTGCATCCATTTGACCCCTGAGAACTTCTTAACTTCATCCGCCCACCTAACTTTCTGCCGCCCACTGCTACGCTTTCCTTCCCTTGGAATCCAGTTTGTTACCCTGAGCAACCATCGGTTATCCTCTCTTCGCACTACATGTCCTGCCCATGCCCATTTCTTCTTCTTAATTTTCACTAGAATGTCAGTAACTGGAGTTATTTCTCTGACCCACTCTGCACGCTTCCTATCTCTTAATATTACCCCTACCATTTTTCGTTTCATAGCCCTCTGCGTTGTCCTCAACTTAAATAACCCTCTTGGTTAGCCTCCACGTTTCAGCCCCATAGGTGAGTACAAGTAAAATGCAATTTCCTTCAATTCAGAGTACGAAAACGGGCCAGCAGTCACTCGATAAAGCAGCCCAGCGGGAGTCGAAAAAAAAGAGGGGTGGGGGGGTGGGGGGGAGGGGCTTTAGCCTCTGCCATGTGGGCCTCCAAAACGCACCAGTTAGCAGCTTTGTTGTTGTAGCAATGCGCAATTTGCTAATATCTGCAACTCACCTCCACAGAGTTGATTTTCCATGGGAAGAATTCATTCCAAGGCGCGACACTCCCGCATTCTGCATAGAAGCTGTAGTAGGAGACCTGTTTTTAAGGCAAAGTCCTTTCTAGACGAATGGAACGAAACTCCGCGCGCGAGAGTTGTGCATGGAATCTGTGTGGTGATGTGTCACTTGTCAACCATCCTGATGACGTCATCAGGGAACAAAATCCAGTCTCCGCCGGGAATCAAACTTCCATCCCTCGGATCCACAGCAGAGAGCTTTAACCAACTGTGAAGCGCATATCATAGTTCTCCTTGTCTACCTTGAGGATGATAGTAGCGATGACAATGACGCAACAATTACTGATAATGACAATGATGGCATTAGCAATGATAATGACGGTGCATCTCGTTGATAATGATAATTTGAGCAAAAGTGATGCACCGTGTGCAGCTCCGGCTTTCGCATTTCTGCAGTGTAAATTCCAGAGTGCTATCGGAATTTGTTCCTCTGCCCGTAGGGGGTGAATTGTTCTTTGTTCGACTTAGGGGCACAGAGGAGAGAAACGGGAAGTTTATTTTGTACCTTAAAGAAGGTTTGTATGCTGTACAGGGTTATGATTAAAACAAAAGCGCAAAAGCAACACCGGACAGAAAGACGACGCAAATCAGCGCTGCCTAATGTATACAGGGTCCTACATCATGGGTACAAAAGGCCCGTCTCCTTCCATTTCCTGCCTAGTGTCTGCTGGGAGCCATCTTGAAGTCAACTGGCGACATTCAGTTTACTCAGAAGGGAAACATGCCTACTTGCCCTTTTGTACCTTTTGTGTTTCTATATTATTGTGTGCTCTGAGAACTCTTTTAATCGATTTTCGCCGCATTGCACTGTTTCCATCATGCAACTAGATGAAAAACAAAAAAGCCGATTTTTAAAAAAGGATATAAACTTAAAAAAACACCCATCGAAATTTTAAAACATAAGCACCGTAAAGTACACGGCTTAAGCATAGTACATATACGTAATCTCAGAGAATAGGTTCAGTTCAGTTCAGTAGTTTTGTCGTGTCCGACGCTTCGTGACCCTATGGACCATATCACGCCACGCTTTCCGATCTCTCACTATCTTCCTAACATCACATAACTTCATCTGCAGCGCCTTGAGGATGCCATCTAACCATCGCGTTCGCTGTCTACCTTTTCTCCGGCGACCCTCAACCTTTGCCAACATCAAATCTTTCTCCAGCGACTCCTCTTTTTTCATCAGATGACCAAAGTAGCTGAGCTTTAACTTTAGAATTTGACCCTCCAATGAGCAGTCAGGGTCTATGTTCGACAATATGATGTGGTCTTCTGGTAGTCCAATGGACTCTCAAGATACTCCGCCAGCACCACAATTCAAACGCGTCAATTCTTCGGCGGTCAACCTTCTTCACAGTTCAACTCTCGCATCCATACATCACTACTGGAAAGGCCTTGGCACGAGTTATACGGATCTTGGTTGGCAGTCTAATGACTCTGCTCTTTAGTTGGTTAGGCTTCAGTTAGTGAACGAATATTAGCATCGCCCTATAATGAGCCCTGTCACGTGAAACGTTAGCTGCGCGCCAACAGTTTCTTTTTTGCAAATATGTAGCATGATAATTCATAGCGCTTGTATTTTAACACAATGACACTTATTTTCTCCGTTATAGTGTGGTGTGAGCATTCGCTACCGTTTTTCGCCATAGTGTAGTTTTCACCTTCCTGTATCACAAGCCCGCAGTAAACGCGCCGGCGGTGCCTATCACCAGACAGTTTGCTGTCTGGAAGAGGAGGAATTTTTCATTTTTTCAAATATTTAATTACAATCGATCAATTACGCACTCTATTTTTTTTTTAATCAGCATCATCAAGCATTGCCTTTTCATTCTAAGCATGTTGAAACCTCTGAATTTTTCCAGTTTTTTATTTCAATCTTTTAATTAATCAAATAATCAATAAAACAACGCTTTCATTAACTCTTCATATCCTATCACACACCTGTCAATTTTTAATCACTAGAACCGGAAATTACCATGCTACGATTTCTTTTTTTTTTATGCTTTTACGCAGCCCTCGATTATTTCCGACATGTGGTGCCGACTATACTACTAATACTACTAATGCGCACATGGCTTGTCGACCGAACGAACTGTATAGACAAGCGTCATGTTTGTAAACAACAGTGGCGATGCGATCAGCAGCGACATGGGGTGTATAGGCAAAAGCGCCGCGTGCCTACACCGCATGTCGACGCTGCCTTCGAAACCAGCTGTTCCCGCGTGCGAATATTCTGAAGCGTAAGCTTCGCTTGTGCGTAGGAATAGTTTGGTGCATGCCTGGAGAGTAGTTCAGCACTTTTGTAGCCAATTACTGCTGTAATTATCAGGCGAAGAGCTGCATTGGCTTCCTTCATCGTGACCCAACAGCGCGCGGCTACAGTGGGCGGCTGTAGTGACTGATTAAGCTAAATGAAAATGAGAAAGCGCAATGTATATGAAAAACTAATAGCCAACATTGTTGAATTCCCGAGCCTATTGCTAGCGCATGCAAAGAGGTCGACGAATGAATTATTGACAGTGTTTTTCATGTGACGATTCTTTTGCTGCCCAAGCACCTTCACTCTGAAAAACAATATTACCAATAAATATACTGAACTAGAAATCCTGTTCCTATCTCAGTGTACCGGTACCTTTAGTCAGAATTTCACTGAATAAGAACTCAATCTTTTATTTCTTTGTTACATGTTCGCCTAGTTCGCGCTGCGAACTTGTTTTATCCTGCTCGATAAAAATACGTTTGATGTCTGTTTCGTCGTACAGACGTAGCTAAGACCATTCACAGGTTAATATAATGATGTAGGCACACAAGAATGCCTTCATTTTGTTCTTTTTACTATTTATGAGAGGTGCATGGGTGCAAATGCAACGTCCTCCACCAACGCTTGCAGAGAAATTTGCGTGAACTGCTAAGCGTCTTTAATATACTTGGAAACTTTTTATTCAAAAGCGTGTCATCTTACACTGCTTATTTTGCGCCTTCAATGCCGATTCAACTTTGGGTCATTAAACTTTATATGCACCATAAATGCCTAACTTAAATATATTCTGGTATAATCAGAGTTGTACGTGGGTATTTCATTCGTTCGTCAATCACCTTCGAAAGGGAAGTTTAGTAACCCGGGAAATAACGCTGCGTAACTTTTCTCGGATCCTAACGATGTCTACTCGCTTCCTAGGTCCGGTAATAAAGAGTCACTCATTGAAACTCGCGAAAGTGATATCAGAGAAAAGCTGCTTCACAAGTTTGGGCCTGTTTTGGCAATATCGGGCTGGAGTGACCGCTCAAGGTAACTTCAGTTACCTTCGCAGCAGCTATTGTGTCCTTTTCTGTACGAACCTATGCACTGGCGCAGGCGAATGGAACTCACAGCGCGGCTTCTTATGACTCGATATAATATATACAACAAAACGTGCTCGAGCTGCGGGCTTTTGTTATTGCGCTATTCGTCACGCGATAGAAAATCAGTCACGACAAATAAGAGTTGTAAACAAACTGATTCAAGTTTCAGTGCTAAAGTGCAACGCACATTAGCCGCGACGGCAATGTGTCGCCGAAGGGTCTATACTTGCGGCGCTCAACGCCGCTGCCCATCGCTCTCATATTTATCCGACCACAAGAAACATGTGAAAACAGGCGCTATGTTCTTTTTTGCAACTGCACTACAGCTTCCAGGAATATCGGGAATTATGCTCGAAAACACAGCAAGCGCCGCGCATCCAATGTAGACAGCGCGGTCTTTTGCCTTCACCTCGAAAGTCACTGTTGTCGCCAACGCCGCCGCATCTCCACTGTGACGTCACGGGCTGACGTTTTTCTATAAGCTACGGGCACCACACCAACTTCCAAGAACAGCTCTTTCATACTCACCGCTGATGCAACAAGCATGGTTGCATCTGCGTTTGAAAGCGCACGACTTTTTGCAAAGGCGTGTTTCGCGCGGGAAAACTCACGGCACTCCGCGCGAAACGGCATATGGCCTCCCAGTGTGCGGCGGACCGGCGCTTTTTTTTTTTTTTTTGCCCACCTCAAGATGACGGCGTGTGGCTTCACTTCCATCACACCGTATCCCCTCCGGCAGTGGTTTTATATTCTCCTAGGTCCCGCCGACATACTAGCAGCCCATCGCTCACTGCGAGTGCAGCTTCTCGCTAGACGCACGCGCTCGAACCGGCACGCTGAATGTCAGTTCGCACCAAGCGTTGAAACGAGGACTCACCTCCACATCCCGCTCCATAGGAGCCCTCAATATCTCATAAGAACCTATCGGGGTGTCAGGACTAGCGCGTGGCGGCGTGGGCACAAGTTCCTTTGGAGGTTGGGGTTGGTATCAAAGCTGCAGCAGACAGTTAATCGGGAAAAATCACTGCTTATCCTAAAGGTTATAATTCTGTTACCAGTACACCATAAACATAACAATAACTCTGTTCAAATGCGGTACATCGGATTTCTTGTTCAGCAGCGAATCAGGCCAGCAGTGAAGCAAGCCTTGTCGGCCTTCGGTCGGTAAGGCTGGCTTCACCGCATGACACCCTGTGCTCCGAAACATGGCTTTTCCGCAAGGTAGCTTTATCGCTGTGAAAAAGAAGTCCGCAAGACCTAAGGACACTTTTATTTTGACTTGATGTCCACCTATAGTCCAGCGGTTTTTACACCTTTAAGGCTGCCTGCAGACAGCCAAGGCTGCGTAGCCGATCCGATTTCGCGCGTGAAAGGTGATTTTGTAATGTATTAGGAAAAGCGCCCCTAGCAGGAGCACGGCATGCAGTTCGATATATTGGAAGGTCCACTGAGTTGGAGTTCGATAAAGGCCAACACCAGTCCTATACCTGTGCATGGGGTTTTCAAGGGGATATTTTGAGAGTTCGATAAAGCAATGATTCAATATGTACGCGTCTGATATATCCGCGATCGACTATACTTCTTCTTTACCGGCATACAGAACGTTCATCTTTTCAGATTTTGAGATCCTGCCCGCAGTAGTATGGTTAATGCATTTGAGTCTTGCCGTAGTATAGCGGAGATGACTAGGCCGGCGCACCTGCCGAAGCGCTGACGTGCCCAACCAGAATACAAGGGGTAGAAAGTAGAAAGAAACCGGGACGCCAGAAGCATGTCTGAACTACTTTCGGGCAAACATGGACTTTTTTAACAGCGATGCTATCGAAGCCGGAGGTTGTTCCGGGGATCATGCGTAACTGCATGCGTTTGCGATAATGACGTCACCCACTGACGCATTAGAGTCACTGGAAAAATTTCAGAGTACCGCATTCGTTTTCCCCGCGCCGCCGCTCGCCTACTGGCTGATCCGCGTCACGTGACTTCACGTCGCCATATCCCTTCCAAGCGCGTGCGCGGAATACGTGTCTTGTGCGGGAGTTCCTCTTTTTCCGATCGTTTCTCGCAGTGTACACGTGAGAAATTCTGCTATGTCTCTGGCGCGGCACCAGGCCTGAGTCAGAAATATGTTTTTCTGTGTTTAGACGAAAAGAGTGATCGGCACCAGTGGTAGGTGTGGCTTCACAGAACCGACCAGGAAAAATTCGTGCCGTCAAGGAACACCTTGCGCAAAATACACTTGTTCAATGGTTTGAAATTTTGTTCGTTTAGCCGCGAAAGAAGCGCACGAAGTATTCAACGTGAACATGGTTCGCCTAATGGCAACATGTGTTTACCTTCCAACGCCGTGTGCCACATGTGCGCATCAATATGCAGCGTCCATTTTACTTGCGGAACTTTGCGAAAGCTACGCTCAAATTAAGTTAAATATCCAGCCAGCCGGCATCAGATGCATCTATATTCAGTTCTGCGAAATCACACACACTCTGCATGTTTGTGTGCGGATCGGATCGATGACCGCCGCAGCGCTTCCTTTTTTATTTTTATTGTTAATGCAAATGTACATAAAGCTATATGCACAGATTTTAGTTATTTATTTCTAGTTGTACGTTAAAGAAACCCAGGTATTGAAAATTTTCGGAGCTCTCCACTACGGTGTCTCATTGTATGAGCCGCTTCGGGATGTTAAACCCCATAACTAAACCAACCAACCATAGTTGTGTGTTTGCAGCTAGAAACTTTTGGCAAATGTGTGTCAACCAGAGATGCCATTAATGTGCGATGTCATTTCAAATTTTGACAGCAGTTAATGAGCGACGTTCTAGCAAATTGGCGGCACGAGGCGAATGCCGATGAAACAACATAAAGAGGTACTATTACACAATGAAAAGTGCAATATTCACAACCGCACGCTGATAGCAATGACATAATGGGCCATGTTGTTTTTTTCAGGGTGAAAATGGGTGCGATCCGCGCATTACTTTTCCTTCACTTAATGACGGCGCCGCAAAAGAATTAAGTTCACGCAAAATGCTTCAACAAAGCCTGCTTGGCATTCTTGGAGCAGCGACGGCGATACTAAATTGTATGTTAGTCTATTCACGCTGTCTCGGCTAACCTGCTGCCTCACTTTGTGTTGCTTATACAAAATTATTCATCATGTCAGAGCGCAATAAACTCTGCACCTCGCCCTCCGTGTCTTTACCGCGTCTAGCACAGCGGCGCCAGCGGACGGCATTCTTAACAGTATACGCACACGTTCCTGCGATCTTCGCAGACATGCTATTTCCCACTTCGTCACTTTATAATGTTGTAACACATGTAACACCAGTGCACTGCCCTTAAAACACGAGTTGATCCAAATAGCCGACGATTTACAAGAGCAGGCGCCCTGAAGTGTTCGCCGGTTCAACCACACACACACACTTCATCTTTTCCCATTGATTGCGGACTACAGTAATAAAGTTAGTGACCACATAATCACTGGTGGTACTCTTCTGAATAAACGTGCCAAAATGTTTCAGTTTTGCTACTCTAAAAACATGTTAGAAGACTTCGAATGCTGTCACTCGCCGTTCAGACGGCGGCTGGGTCCGGCGGTCTGGAAGGAAAATGGCGCCCGCGGGCACCTTTGCAGTACCCTGAAAATTTTCAAGTGACTCTGACGCATGATCGCATGACGCCCTCTGTAGGAGCGGACAACAACGAATACAGCCACAGACGCCCTCAGGGGCGTGACGCACCGACGTGGTATAATAAAGGGAGCATGTCGACTGCGTCGAGCTGGTCCGCCGACATCATACTCATTTCGTCGACGATGACTCACTTTACTCTCATGAACGTAGTCTTGAAGTTGTTGAGCTCTCCGTCCCTAAGTCCGGCGTCGTTGGATGTGTTTCCACAGAGCTTGAAGACGGCGTGTATGGTGGTTCATATGGGTGGTTCCGTCCAATGCCACCGCAGTCTTGCCCGTGGCGGCGCAAATCACGTAAGAATTGTAAGGTGGAACATGTTTGAGCTGATTGTAAATGTCCATGGCCAACTACAACTTAATGAATGGGGGTTCTGAAATTAACTCTTCTTGCACGTACTGATGACTGACGAGTATCGAAGTATATTCACGAATAACTTAGTCCAACCAAACGCAAACAGCATCGCCGGGTCGTCAGTCTTACACGAGAGGGTAATCTGCCCAATTTTTTTTTTTTTTTTAAGAAGAGGAAGTCAAACACCCTCCACAGAGCCTGGCCTTCTGAGCTAAAGTTCGTGGTCATATTGTGTAAACCATCATGCATTCGAGCATACAGCGAATCAAACAGCCCCTCGTGGCTGTAGCCATACGTCACACCCACATGTACACCTAGTATAGGTACTACGTGTATTTCGAGCAACGACGCGGAGGGACTTCGGCCGGAAGAGAAGGCTTGCTGTAAGGAAACAAGCTGTCGAGTACACGGAGCGAACATCGGCACAAAGCAAAAAAGAACATTTGCTTGAAGTTTCCATGGAAATATCCAGGAGTAATTTTGGCATTCGCACGCTGCACCCTAACACGCGCGACAAAATTTGTATCTCGAATAGATGACGTGTCGTGACACGCGTAGCAGAACAAACCTTTCATTGCTGAGGGGCTCGACGGACGCATACCAGATGTCAAACGCATTATATAACAGTGGAACATTCTTGTAGCAAAGGCAAATAATTACAGCCGTGTGCTATGCTACAAACGTCCTCAATGAGGATGAAATCGACCCAAATAGGAATCATATATGTCCAGGTCATATACCGTAAACCCCAGAAACAAACGAACGTTTAAAAATAGTGACCGAGGACCCGCCCGATGTACTCGGAAAGAAAATGCACCAGGTGTAGCTGAGACAAGGCATTTAGGATTAAATGTACAGAAAGATGCAAAGATAGAGATGCAAATTTTTGTAAAATATTGAGGCCCTTTAAAAAGCTATTTTCTTTTTGGGGGCAGAAAGCATGAAAAAATACGGTGTTCTGAAAAAAGAAAACACGACTAATTTCGTGGAAAAACGAAAGTTTAAGACTAGCTCCACTAGACTCGGGAGGAAGATACAAATACTTTCGACGCTTGGGTTCCCACTGAAGGCGCCACACAAAGGTTGCAAATGTCATATGCATTGCACGTAGTTTTCTTTAATGCACAATACAACAGTTGCATTATGCGTCAATGTTCGCACTCCACAAGACTGCAAATAAATAAATAAATAAATAAATTCTGATTAAAAGCTTTTGGATAATCAATATTAATACCAGGCCCTTGGCGCAGCCTTATTGTACAGGCTATTAAAAGCCGCAACACACACAGGACAAAGAGAGGCGACAACAGAAGGTGGTCTCGTTTCTGCTGCGGTTTTTAATATTCTGATGTCTCCCCAACTTGGATACATATCTTCCGCCTAGGTTACTTATCTTGCACAGTCTCCAGCACTAAACGTACGATATCTATACGTTTTTGGATACTGTGGCCTTTGATTGCACACACATCATCATCAGCAGCAGCAGCAGCCTGATTATACCCACTGCAGGGCGAAGGCCTCTTCCATATTTCTCCACTTAACCAGGTTCTGTGCTAGCTGCATCCACTTGACCCCTGCGAACTTCTTAATCTCATCCGCCCACCTAACTTTCTGCCGCCCCCTGCTACGCTTTCCTTCCCTTGGAATCCAGTTTGTTACCCTCAGCGACCATCGGTTATCCTCTCTTCGCACTACATGTCCTGCCCATGTCCATTTCTTCTTCTTAATTTCTACTAGAATGTCGGTAACTTGAGTTATTTCTCTGACCCACTCTGCACGCTTTCTATCTCTTAATGTTACCCCTACCATTTTTCGTTCCATAGCCCTCTGGGTTGTCCTCAACTTAAGTAGAACTCTCTTGGTTAGCCTCCACGTTTCAGCCCCATAGGTGAGTACAGGCAAGATGCAACTGTTGTATACTTTCCTCTTGAGCGATACCGGTAAGCTGCTAGTCATAATCTGCGAGTGCTTGCCAAATGCGCTCCATCCCAATCGTATTCTTCTTGTTATTTCCTTTTCGTGGTCCGGATCTGCGGTTACTACCTGTCCTAAGTAGACATATTCGCCTACTACTTCCAGTATTTCGCTACCTAATGTAAACTGCTGTTCCTTCCCGAGGCTGTTGAACATTACCTTAGTCTTCTGCATATTGATTTTCAAGCCTACCTTTCTACTTTTCCTGTCTAGGTCATCAATCATTATTTTCAGTTCATCCCCCGAGTTGCTTAGCAAGGCAATGTCATCAGCAAATCGCATATTACTGGGGTGTTCTCCATCTACCCTTATCCCTAACTGCTCCCATTCCAAGTCTCTGAATACTTCCTCTAAACAAGCTGTGAATAGTACTGGGGAGATTGTGTCTCCTTGCCTAACACCTTTCTTTATGGGAATTTTGTTACTTTCTTTATGCAGAACTATGGTTGCTGTGCAGCCACTATATATATCTTCCAGCACTTTCACGTACGGCTCGTCTACCCCCCGATTTCGCAATGCCTGCATCACCGCCGAGGTTTCAACTGAGTCGAATGCATTTCGTAATCAATGAATGCTATGTATAAGGGCTGGTTATATTCCGAGCATTTTTCTATCACCTGATTTATGGTATGGATATGATCGATAGTAGAGTACCGTTTCCGAAACCCTGCTTGATCCTTTGCTTGATTGCAGTCTAAGGTTGTCCTGATTCTATTAGCGATTACCTTAGTAAATACCTTATACGTAACAGACACTAAGCTGATTGGTCTGTAATTTTTAAGGTCCTTAGAGTCCCCTTTCTTGTGAATGAGGATAATGTTTGCATTTTTCCATGGTTCCGGTACCGTCGATGACACCAGGCACTGCGTATACAGGGTGGCCAGTTTTTCTAGCACGATGTCCCCCCCGTCCTTCAGCAAATCTGTAGTTATCTGATCCTCTCCAGCTGATTTCCCCCTTTTCATAGTTTGTAGTGCTTTCTTGACCTCGTCGTTCGTCACTGCTGGAACGTCTGACTGTTTTTCCCTACCGCCAATCTCATTACGGTCCTGACTACTTTGGCTACTGTAGAGATCTGTATAGAACTCCTCGGCTACTTTGACTATATTGTCCATATTAGTGATGACGTTGCCCGCCTTGTCCCTTATCACATACATCTGGTTTTTGCCTATGCCCAATTTCTTCTTTACCGCTTTAAGGCTTCCCCCGTTCTTTACAGCATGCTCAATTTTCTCCATGTTATACTTCCTTATATCGGCCACACACATGGTGCGGTCCTAATAAATCTAATTCCAGAGAGAGTACCTTCAGAAACATCTTGTAATCCGCATGGCATTGAGATAGCAGACGATGCCTATAAATTTTTTTTTCGGTCGCTCTGCATCTGTGCTTGGCATCAGAATGTAGGTATATCTAGTGTGTGCAGTGAAGAACGTGGGATTCAAAGCACACACGTCATAAGCAGCAAAGACAACTTCCAACAAGGAAGGGGCTGCACAAGGGGCTGTAAATGATTCCCGAGCCTTTGTCAAGCCATATCTCTGGCTTTTAGCCCAGAAATCCACCTTCTGTCTGATAACTGGAAAATAAAACCTGATTCTGATTCTGAATTAGGAGGAGGAGGAAGATGAGGAGGAAAGGCAGGGAGGTTAACCAGTAAAAGCAACCGGTTTGCTACCCGGCACTGGGGGAAGGGAATGAGTGGATATAAACGTTGTGAGAGAGGGATAGTTGGAGTTAGTACAGTCAAATAACAGACACGCCACATCACATCACACCACAGTGATGTCATAGCACACTCAGTCTTTCGATTAGGCCTGTGCTTCTCATAAAGTGGAGCAGTGCCTGGAGGCCTTCACCGCAGATGATCGCCGTGGCCAGGGACCTAAAATCTTAATTTCACTGAATGGACATCCATCTAGAGGCGTCGTTCGCGTCGCCGAAGATCATCTAAGAAAGCAGTTAATTTTGATAGCAAGGCCTCGAGTACTCCTGCATCTCGTCCTACTCCTATGCCTGGAGTTTTAAATCAAGAGACCTCGACTGGCGGTGAATCCGGAGGTGGTGCCTCAGACGTTAACTGGCCACCGCTACCAAGACCTTCTGAATTAGCATTTTATTTAACGCAATACCTAAGCCATCCAAGCCAGTAGGCCTAATTCTGACCCTGTGAAGCAGAAATGGCCGATTTGACCTCGTCTGAAGTAACTGGCCCCCATTTGTTGCTGTTCATCTACAATTCGATGAATCGCTTTTTTTTTTTTTTTGAAGCTACCGAATTCTAATCTTAATAACGGCCATTATTACTCCAAATATCTGCATAGAATAGTCGTACGTATCGAATAGATAGGGATGAGGATGGCAGGCAGGAATGTTAACCAGAAAAGCCTCCGGTTGACAACCCAACACTGGAGAAAAGAGATAAGGGGATTAATGAGGGGAAGAGAAAGGGGATGTGGAGCACAGTCAGAGTTTGTCACACACGCCGATGGCTTTTAGGAAACTAAACAGTACCTTGTATGCCTTAAAGGCGATCGACTGCCGTGGCCACGAACCAAGGATCTTACGCGCCGTTATAGGGCGAGGATCGCGGCGGTCCAGCACACAACGCAGCTTATGTCTTTCACTCACAAATGCAGGGCATTCACATAAGAGATGTTCGATTGTCTTTTCACAGCCACAGTTTTCACAGGCAGGGCTATCGGCCGCTCCAATCCTGAAAGCTTACTTGTTGGTGAACGCAACATGGAGCCATAAATGGCACAGCAACGTTGCTTCTCGATGAGCAATCTGATGGGGAATGCGGAGGTGCAGAATTCAGGATCCAGTGCCCTGAGGCGGCGGTTGCAAAACTCCCCCGTGTTCCACGCTGAAATTGTGATCTCCAGGGTCAAAAGGCGTAAGGCACATGCAGCATCAACCCTAGCTATGGGGATTTTAACTGGAACGCCATCGCTGTGGGCAGAATGGGCAGTCTCGTCCGCCTGGTGGTTTCCCTTGATGCCCCAGTGTCCTGGCAGCCATTGAAAAATAATAGTGTGACCTTTCAATACCGCGTCGTGGTATAGCTGGCGGATCTCTCCAACGAGTTATTCATATGACCCGCGGCGTAGTGGGGCTTGCAAGCCTTGAACAGCTACTTTAGAATCTGTAGACACAGCCCGTTCGTTATACTTAGTGGCACGGGCAGAGGCACTTTGTTTTTCTTTACTTTTGGTCTGCCTCACCATAGTATATGTCCAGTAATGTGGACGTTGTTTATAAATGAATTCACCTCTCCGCGCGTAGGGCAGCCAGTTCAGCACCAGTTGAAGAAGTCAGGTATGATGTTTTAACCTTTATCAGGATTGGCTTGGCCGGTATGACCACCGACCCCACGGAACTGGTTAGATTAACTGAGCCATCTATGCAGACATGTATGCGATTTTGATGTTTGAAGGGCAGATAATCCAATGTCAATTCTTTAAGAGCAGGTGATGACATTCCGGCTTTCTTCGTAATTCCAGGAGTATTAATTTGTATCATTGGTTCATGTAGACTCCATATTGGGGAGCATGGTCTTAATGCGGGGGTGAACTGCGCAGGAACATAGGTGCGATGGGCTTCTATAACTTTGCCGAATGCAGTGCTTGGCTTAATTATTAGAAGGGTTGCTAGATTATAACTAGGGACTCTGGTTAGGTACCGAATATGCGCTCTCATTGTGTCAACAGCAATATGTGTGGTAACAGGATGATCCCAGGTGACAAGAACAGTCGCTGCTGTTGAGACACATTTGGGAAACTCAAGACATATACGAAGAGCTGTAGCTCGCAGACTTTGAAGGGTCCTGAGGTTTGTTTTTCTGATGTTATTAAATATGGGGAAGCTGTATCGCATGTAGCCCAGAAACAGTGACCGGTACAGATGGAGCATCGATTGCACTGGTGTGCCCCAGGACTTTCCCCCGAGGAAGAAGAGAACTTGGACAATCGCTACAAGTTTGCTTCTCAATTCTCTGAGTTAGGGACTCTACAAAAGATTTCTGTCAATGACAACTCCAAGGAATCGGTAGCTTCTCCCGTAGGAAATGGATTTGCTATTGATGCATACGGGGTAACGTGACATTATTTTGCGAGTGAATGCCACAAGGGAACACTTCTCGGTTGAAATATCTAGGCCTTGCAGACGAAAGTACGACGTCAGTATCGTTGAAGCCTTTTGCAGCCTCTCACGTACTTGGGGCCGAGACACACTAGATGCCTAAAAACATATATCATCTGAATAGATGGATATTTGAGCAGACTGTGGTAATAAGTCTGCGAGGCCTATGAGAGTAAGATTGAATAGAGTTGAGCTGAGCACTCCACCCTGTGGAACTCAGCACGAAATTCGATACAGAGACGTTGGTCCACCTTCAGCCTGGACGTGAAGGGACCTCTCTGACACGTAGCTGCGTATCCAGCTGAACATGCGGCCTCCGATCGCAGCAGCTACCAGTGTGTCCAAAATGGCTTGATTTATGTTGTCGCAGGCGCCCTTGATGTCCAAAAGCAATGCTAATGTCAATCTTTTCAAAACCTTTTGCTGCTGCACATACGTTACGAGGTCAACTACATTGTCAATATAGGAGCGGCCACGGCGAAACTCGGACATAAAATCTCGATAAATTTGGTATTCCTCCAAGTACCATTAGATGCCCATTAGTAACATTCTTTCCATGACTTTACCGACGCAGCTGACGAGTGCAAATGGACGGTATGATGCAAGGTTGAGTGGGGACTTTCCCGGTTTCAAAAGTGGAACCAGACGACTGGTCTTTCATTCCTTAGGAACTGTGCCATCACACCATGACATATTGTAATTATTCAAAAGATACCGTCGAGCCTCCTGGCCAAGGTTAAATAGTGCGGAGTATGTCACACCATCGGGCCCTGACGATGATGACTTTCTACAACATGCCAGCTCAGCATCAAGTTCCTTCATGGAGAAGGGAAGATCTATCTGTGAATCCCGCGAAGGTGGAACGTCGCAGCCATGCAGCGTTGTGAATGGATTCTGTGCGACTGTTATTCTTGCGCAGAAATCTTCGGCTACTTCTACCTCACTACGTATTTGGTGGAGCGCGAGAGATTTGAACGGGAGACGCTGTTGAGAGGACGTGCGAAGGCCACGAATGAAACTCCAAACGCGTGACAAAGACTTGCGTGGATCTAGCTTTTCACAAAAAAACCTCCAGCGTCGTGTCTGTGGGGCTTAAATTCTGCGCTGAATCTTCTGCGTGCGCCTTGCTTTTTTGAGGTCTAGGTGCGACTTTGTGCGTCTGTATCTACGCTCTGCCCTCCGCCGCAGTGATCGCAGTCATTGTAACTCAATGTCGAAATCGGTGCAGTTTGCAACTGGGTTAAATGAACAAGTTGCGCTTTTCATGACCTCTTTAAGTTTTTCTTCAAAACCTATGGAAAATCCTTCTGTGCAGGCACCCTCCATTCGTGCTTTAAAACTGTCCAATCAACGCGCTGCATACGTTTGGCTAACGGGGATGTGGCATGGCCGGCAATGATCAGGTAAGCTGGAATATGGTCACTGCCATGAGTTTCTACATCTGAAAACAACTAGACCCTGCTGATAAGGCATTCCGAAACGACTGTCAAGTCCAAGCATCTGCCATAAGTCACTCCACTAATATAAGTTGGAGTCCCGTCGTTAAGGGACTGAAGGCCATGGTCAGAGGCGAAAGACAAAAACTTTCTTCCCGTTAGATTCATCCTAACACTTCCCCACATGGTGTGGTGAACATTAAAATCTCCTATAATTATCCACGGGCCTGATGTGACTGCTATCAGAGCACTCAACCTTTCGACGTCAAAGCGGCTTGAGGGTGCCAGTACACAGTCACAAGCGTACTGATTCTCGTTGTTAGGAGGAACCGAATGAACACATGTGTAAGTGCACGCCAAATGTAAACAATGCCCTTGCTGGTTCTGTTGCGTGTTGGCGATGCAAATGCCTCATAACCGGATATTCGCAAAAATTTTGTTAGATTCGGTTTACAAATAACCAAAATGGGGAAGTGGTACTTGTAAACATATTGCCGAATATCTGAAATTCTGGACTGGAGTCCACGGGCATTTCACTGAAAAATAAAAGTTTGCTTGACTTTCTTTTGAAAAGATATATTCGGCGGAGCCATGCTGCCTTCTACTGTAGAGCCGCAAAACCGGATGCAGTGCGTCCAGTACTTGCAGTGCCTTCTGTGCTGCTGGCGTACGCAGGTCGAAAAGAAGAGCACGCATGACATTCATCAGTGACGTGAGCATTTAGATCACTTGCAGGTCTTGGTCACGGTCCGGAGCATGCGTTTTGGCTGGACCAGTCCTATAGGCGTTGAACGCTTGAAGTGCGGCAATGTTCCAGCCCCGGCGGTTGTAGAAGACTTTGGTAGTAGTGGCCAAGTTTTTTCTTGTACAGCAGGTCCCTCGTCATCAGACATCGGGTTCCTTGGTTTAGTAGGACTGTTGGTGGAATAGGAGCAGTTGCAATGGCACATGGGAGTTTGGCTTCAAAGGTTATTCGTTTCTTCGACGACATTCGGCCGAACAAACGACGTCGCCGTACCTTAGCAGCGGCTTCTTTGTACGTAGAATGGTCCCGCACCATTTGCTTCAGTACCACCCGCTCATTCTCCAGACGGGGGCAATCTCTAAATGAAGAATCGTGAGGGCCACGGAAGTTTGCGCACTTTAAGGTAGTGGCGCGGCAGATGTCACCGCTGTGTGGCTCGGAGCATCTCGGGCACATGATGGAGTTGTTACACACAGCACTACTGTGGACGATCCTCATACATTTCCTGCACTGTATAAAGGCTTAGGCACGAAAGGTCGAACTGGGTGTCGGAAGTGCCCAACCTTCACGTACGATAATATGCAGTCCCCCTTGAAAGTCAGCTTGATGCATGTAGAGTTTCCTAGGTGCTGCTTTGGTCACCGGCTTTATTAACATAGGCAAGTCGGCGTCACAGATGACGTTGTCAACATTGTAAATTACGCCAGCTGTAGTTCCGCTCTCTTGAAGAGTAATTGGGCGTACGCAGTTTAGTGATGCCGGACAAACTGTCTAGTGCATTTCGCTCCTTCGCTCCTTCACGTTCTTATAGGGGCTTATCCTCACGTTTTTGTCCCTCCCGGTACTAGGCTTTCCAAATATATGGAGATGGCTTGCCTGTTCTGGAGGGTCAAATTGTCTGCCGGCTGCTGCGGCACAAACAAAGCTGTATGTACCGGGGTATTTCGCACCGTGATGATCGTTGACGTGCTCGACGAGGATGACTCCGCTTGTCTGCGCATCCTACGCTTGGCCTTCTTACGGACAACCGGTAAGAACCCGTCGTCGATCGAGGAGTCATCACTTGGCGCCGAGTACACATCAGCGTCTTGGCTCCCTGAGTCGCTCGGGTGGTAGATGCGCTTTCTCTGGGTGGCCGCTGCCAAACCACAAGGTTCCAAAGGAGGCCCAGCAGACACACCTTTCATCGCCGTAACGAAAAGGGAGCGGCGGCTCCCTGATATGGCACACATTATCAAAAAACTAGAGAGATGTAAATGCTGCGTTTCGATACCGAGCAACTTTGTCGTCTCAACCTATTCGAACGTATCAACAATCAAGAGTACCCAGCATGTCGATGTATATATCGCTTCCGCGTCGAATACCTGAATCATCTCTACAAAGAGCAGCAAGCCTTTCATCGCTAAACGCGCGGCATCCTGGCTGCTCATTATTACACCTACCCGTGATAATTTCTGGGTGAAACAATTATAAATCTTCTTTAATATGTCATCAAGAGACGATGAGAAGGTAATTATTTCATGCAATTCATTAAAGTGCACTTTAATTCGCGAAGGTGAAGGCGCTTCAGTAGTGAGATTCCTGACGATAATCCCATAGCTAAATTATTTGCTTCCTGCATAAATAGATTGCAACTTTGAAATACTTTCAGATCTATCTACACTTACCCAAGTATATTTCATGCAGCTACAACGCGTTTGAAAATTTCATCTCACGGGAGTGATTTTATTTAACTTCATAGCTTCCACCATGCATGGTTGGAGTAGATGGCGAGTGTACCTACCTATTTAAGCGGTCGTCATGTAGTGGCGGCTGAAAAAATGTTGTTCTCACCTAATAGCTGTGCTAACCGGTTAATGCGACAGAAAAAATGCAGATGCTGTCATGTCGAGCATTCGAAGATTGCTGGAAATATGTAAAATGTATCCGATCTTATTTAATGAGAGAACTTAAACAAGGCTGCACGCACCAAATTAAACATGGAGAACAGCAGAACTGAAGTCATATGTTGAGATTAACAATCAGTGCTCTACAATTGAATGAGTAACATCAGGAGTGCCTCAGGGCAGCGTCCTAGCTCCAATTTTATTTCTAATCTTTCTTAATGACCTACCCTCTTATGTCAATATAAATAATAAACTTTTTGCAGATGGTTGTATAATTTACCAGGAAATTAATACTCCCGATGACCATATTGCTCTAAACCGCGCTGCAGAAGCCGTGTCCAAGGGGTGTGTTGACTGGAAAATGAACCTTAATATTAGTAAGTCTGCTCTTCTAACAATAACGAGAAAAAAAAGTCAGTCTTCATATTCCTATATCGTGAATATACCCCGCTGACGCGAGTTAACAATCATAAATACCTTGGTGTTATAATATCAGATGATCTCAGATGCGAGTCGCATGCCACCTATGTGACATAAGCCGCATTAAAACGACTCCTGTTTCTCAGAAGACACCTCCGTCAAGCCCCGCCTTCAACAAAACAACTTGAAATATTACGCTTTTGTTCGATCGGTTCTGGAATATGCGACTGTCGCTTGGTTTCCTCACACGAAATGTCTCATACGTAAATTAGAATCCATCTAAAGAAAGGCAGTCAGGTTTATGTTTAACAGATACAGGTGTTATGACTCACCGACTCAACTACTAATTGACGCCGGCATTCTCACTCTGGAAAATAGAGCCAAACTTGCACGTCTTAAGCTGCTTTATCAATTGCTGCATAACCAACTTAATCTTGACAAAACTAAGTACATCATGACCTCAGAGGCGAGACCAACTAGACATAAACATAACCAAACACTAAAAGAATACTCTTTCCGCACTGACTGCCTGAAATATTCCTTTTTCCCGCTTGCAGTAATAGAGTGGAATAACCTTCATCATCGCATCCCTAATAGTACATCACTAGATACGTTTGCAAAATTTGTTGAAAATCACCTCCTGTCATTATCACATATTTCAAATGTCATCCTGAATAGTTAACTTCATGTTTAGTGCTACATTTTTCGTTCATATCATTGTTTCTGTGTGATCCTATGTGCCATGCCTAACGTATCACTGTGACCATGTTTGCCAGGCGTCGGTGATCTTCTGTGTATAAATGTACAATGAAGTGTGACACTGTATTCCCATCGTTTCACCTTTTAAGCTCCTTTTAAGACTACGCATTCTGCATCTGACATTTTTAGCCATGTAGACCTTTTCACTCTGATATGTTTTGTACGAAATGCCCTTCCTGTTAAAATCCCCAGTGGATTAACAGTATGTATAAATAAATAAATAAATAATGCCAATAATTCACTTATATATAATAAGAATAAAAATAATGTTTATTTAACATCTTGAGGATGTTGGGTGCGCCGGCAAAAAGCCAGTGGAAAGGCTCGACGAGTATCATAATCCTTTCAAACACAATTCTTTCAAAAGGAAACCATCTCGTTGCTTTCAAAGAGCATGCACACAAATGACCCATCCCTGTTAACCCCAAATGACGAGGGCACACCCCATGGGCCACTCCTAGTCATCAGTGTAAATTGAAAGGTCAGTCATATCCACTGTGTCTCTTGAAAACAGCATACGCCTACAAAAAAAAAAAAAAAAAAAAAAAAAAAAAAAAAAAAAAAAAGTTCGAATGACCGATGGATGGTAATGTTATTCAGGTACAAAGAAATCAACTTCAGCTTCTGTCTCCTCACCACCTTACATATACGCTTTATCTTTCGATGTCACCGTCGGTTCCGCAAACATGTAACGTTCAGGGCAGGAGGGTAGGAACTTAAAGAATACATCCTTCCCTACGGCGCATCGCGGCTGGCCAGGCCCAGATTCCGAAAGCGTCGGCTCGAGGCCTTCGAAGGATGGCGGCTTGATACCTTGTAATTTTTCCGCCGGGATTCCTTCGCGTGCAACCGTAGTGCTGAGCTCTCCGGAAATGTCTAAACCCTCTGAAATATTCATTATAAATTTCTGTATTTCGTAATCGTTAGACTAGTGGTCCTGACGCAACCTGTTAGCATACGTTTGACGGAACTATCCCCTCTGTTAGCGAAGTGATGACACTGACACTGGGTGCATCGAGGCGTGTCTCACTGCAGCCTGAAATTTCAATCCTGCTCCTCATACGATTCAGTGGAGGCCTTTCAGGCGTAGCCACCAGGATTTGAGTCCTAAATACACTCAGGGTATTGGAAAAGTTAGAAGATGAAATCCCATCATTCAATGGGATGTAAATTTCGCGGTTTGCTGTTTCCATGGGCTCTAATCCAGGGCATTACCACTTTTCACGCTTCACTGACTGGGCAGTACCATCTGGTTTTAGAGCGTCCAAAGTCCGCCGATGCGCCATGTGGCGCGGCAGCGAATGCAGCTCACCACCTTATTACCGAGCCGACGCCGAGGCAAGAAAATCTTCGAGATTGATTTTAGAAGTGACAGGTCCTCGACGAATGGACAATGCGCTGTTGACAGCTACGAACGTAAAGGAAACGTGGTAAACTTGGGAACAAGCGGCGGTTTGTATCATGCCACGTGGTCTCTCACCTAAAGCGGCCTTTACGGCGCGTAGTAATGAGAATGCGTGTAATGAGTAAGGGTCGCAGGTCTCAATCGCGTTATAACTTTCAGGGAGAGCCTGCCCTCCCAATGAGTTAGGTTTTTCGATTTCTGTTTAAACAGCGGCGAACGAAAAGGGCAAGGAATTTTCTTTTTTTTTTTCACTAAGCAGTGCATGCGGCGTGCGTCATCCGAGATTTTGTTCTGGCGGTGTACATTTTTCGCTAAAAAAAAAAAAGAAAAAGCTCTACAGAAATCTTGGTTTTAACATGATGCTGATGTTGCTGCAAGCTACAGGTGGGATTAGCCGTGGGATATTTAGTCGCACATAGATATTAATAAGGTTCATAAATGAGACAGATACGTGACACCTGGCTACATACAAGCGCTCCACAACGCTCTTGAACGTGTGCGCACACCTGCAAAAACAAAGAAGGAGAGCGAAAGCAAATCGACATACCTGCACGTAGCACGACGTCTCCTACTGCGCAGGGCAGGAATTAAAAAGAAATAAGCAGAAGAAATGAGGTGGCCTATTAGATAATATCTGGCTTGGCGTAATGCGACTAATGCTGTCATTTGTTTTTTTTTTTTTTTTTTTTTTTTTTTTTCAGTTACTTCGCGTACGACGTACATTCAACGGAGCCGCTTAGAGTCCTTCTCGAACAACCCGGAAGGTTATTAAAGCAAAAGGTCGTCAGTCAGGCGTTGACGACGTTAATAGAATCCTGCCTCGCAAGCGATAAAATATCTTTGTCGAAATCTCCAAGGTAATGGAGATTAACACCAGTCGTGTTAACACCATTCGTCCACTGAAATCTTTTTTTTTTCATAAATATTTCTTCCTCTATTTCTCCATCTCTTTTTGTTCTAAATGTTAGTTTTATTTTTGCACCGCACTCTGTTAGTTTCGCATCATCCCGAAACGCGAACCTCTGTCCTCACGCAAATGACTTTGCTGCAATAAATTTCCCTTCTGCGTTACTGAGAAACCGATCCTCCTCCGCTGGTGTGTTAGTGATGGGCGAACTTAATCTTAGCAGCTAGATTGCACGTGCGCGTGCTTACCGCCGTTATGCGTGCTCGTCGGACCGAGTGAGGCATCCCACGCAGCGTGCTTTCGCAAGGTAGACATGGCAGCACAGTCACCGTCAACATGAAGGCGAGCTCTTTATATAATATAATATAATATAATATAATATAATATAATATAATATAATATAATATAATATAATATAATATAATATAAAGTTCCAATGGGCCAGTTTGCTGGAATAAGTTCCTGTTGCGACAATCTCTCTTTCTCAAGAAAAAATAAATGACCACTAAGCACACAGCTATGTACACTGCAGCCAACTGTTCTCGTGTACCGTAATTTACGCGATTCGAAGCACACCTTTTTTCACGATCCCAATGACTAAGGTGAGCGGGGGAGGGGTGCTTCGATTCGAAAAAGTTAAAATCCCCCTCCCCCAATTTTTTTTTCCTGGCGAATCTTGGCGAGACGCGCAAGAAAACTAAAATTTTATTTGGCAAATTTGGCAAACACCGTCAAACGCAATTACAGTTCGCTTGAAATTCAAGCTGAGGCAGCCCTCTTCAAACTAATTCCGACTTCCATTATGGCTGTCAAACAGCTAACATCAAGCAAAAAAAAAAAAAAAAACAAAAAAAAACGTAGGCCTGAGGTAGCTGCGAAACCTGCCGAGCATCGCCGAATGGCTGCCGATTCCAGGTCCACGTGACAGCAGGCTGATAGAGTTATCGAGGTGGTTTTGGTCGATTTTTGATGTCCAGTGTCGCCAGCTCTCGTGTAGGGTCGGAACGGAACAACACAAGGCGCTGGAATTTTTAGCTCGCCTGACGCCGGGTCATCTCGGAACTCAGACGGTTCCGGCTCGACGACTGAATGAGCAAGTAGTGTTATGTTGGCTCGAAGGTGAACCGGTAATAAATAAATAAAAAAGCTGAGTGAGCAAGCGTGCTAGCAGGCTTGTCTACGCGCTCTTCCTCGCAAAGATAGGTGCTTAAGTTCGCAGTAAAACCTTTTTTGTTTTTCATAACTTTTTGTTATGTAGGAGGGGGGGGGGGTGCTGGAATCGCGAACACACGGTACTTTTTTGCGACATCCTGCAAATACAAAATATGTGTTGATCTCCATCCGAGTCAGTTAACCCGAAAGTTATCCCCTTCACTGATTCTGACCCTAATGAGTTGCCCCCAGAATAAAGCAGGGTACTAGTATCGCCATAAAAGTTGCTCTGCTTAGCCCAGGCGATAATAAAGTACGCTTAAAAAGTGAGCACCAGCCAGGTGGGAACGAGATGTCTACCCATCATGTATACATGAGCATCCTCGGCTATGGAGCACCCCAGTGTTTTCCCCTCCAGTTATCTACTTAACTTTTTGGTCACATGCACTTTGACAGTTCCAAACTCCGCTCTTTGCACTAAAAGCTACTGTGCACAACTCTCCGAGTGGCGTCCATGCTGCGTGATCGCAGTAGTGAGACTGCAGCATGCGCAGCCTGCACTTTTTTGTAGTTCAGAACAGACAAGAAAAAAATTCTGCTCACGAAATACCGCGGCCTGCCGCTTCATGCATCCCCGTGGCGGACATTACTGCGTAATGATGCTTACCTGGTCTCCTTTTACACTCTTATACAGGGATGTGCTTGAGAAAAAAAAGTCCTTTTCAACAGAACAGTAAAACGGAGAATGCATTCCTTTGACGTTTGGCATTCGAAGGAGCCGACGCTAGCATTTAATGACAGAGCTCCCGCTTAACCAAAATGCGCAACCGAGGGCTGACGTTAACCCCCTCGCTAAAACTGCACCGCTTGTGCGATGCAGATGTGTTCCAGCTTGCGTAAATACAAGATGTTACAAAATTTTCTTTTCAACATTTTTATAGAACAAAAAGTTGCGATCAGTGCATATACACAATATTTGCTTTTATTCTTTCTCAACCTAAAGGCAGTCGTACATTTCTTTCGGTCATCTAACATTCTTTGCTCTGAGATGCCCCCTTCAAAGTTGCGAATTTGTCCATTGCGTACGGAGTGTTGTTCATCACTCCAACGAAAGTAAAATGCGAGCAATTTTCGGCTTTGCTTATTGCTCTACGCCTTTTCCCGACGAAACGCGATACGCAACAGCTGCATCGTACCACGTGAGAGCGATCGTCGTTGTCGATTTGCCACTCTCACATGCGTTATTAAAAGGTGTGAGCTGCTTCACTTTGCTGGTAGTCTGCCCCATGTACAGCCTAAGGAATTTGTTTCAAGAAGGTGTCTAACGGAGTTCTTGAATGCACTCCTGGAGCATCTATGCTCGCGAAGGGCGAGGGGGAAACCTCGTAACCTACGAGATCGCAAAAGTGCAGATGCGCAACGAGTGCCTTTACAAGGCTTAGAATGAAATGTCTTGGGCTGAATACTTCTGACAAAGACTGCACATATGCCCTAATATGAGGCTGCCACGGGAATCATACCAAACATAACAGGCCTCCAGTGCCTTTGTAATATGATCGCGGGGAATTACTGCATCGAGAAAAATGTTTACTAACTGATTTGGTTCAATTTGGAATATTTTTAAAGTTTTAACAATTAGAAAGTGTTAACAATAACGATGGAACTGCCGCCTAACCGCCATGGTAGCCAGAGCTTTACACATTTTTGTGTCGGGTGGCTTCGAGAGTCTTTCCATTTAGTGGAGAAATGTGAACATCCTTCTTAACTTCCTTAAATGGCTAATTGCAGCGGCATTCTGGTCAATAGTAATGACCTACTTCGGTTATTACTGAATTTCCAAAATTGACTTTTACGGTTGATTTATTTTTTTTTTTTTTTTATCGGATCGGAACCGTAAAGCATTTTGCTATGTGTAACTTGACGGCAAGAAGCAGGTCCAGCCCGTTTTTCTGAAGACAGAGGTGTGAGACGACTGTGCGTTGTAGTTTGTAGTTTAGAATAGCTTAACTTATTTGGGACAGGGAACTGTTTGCAGGTAGTGTTACGTCGCCACTTTGAGTGACGCCAAATTTCCCTCGTCATGGAGCACCTAATGCTTTCGCATTAGATAGACGTAACAGAGTGTGCGAGACGCTTTCATGACGGCATGAGCTTGCGCTAGCGCTCCACCGATTATCCGTTGCCAGTCTGTCCTCCTGCAAATCACATGCTAGTGGCAT
>JAJIZL010029184.1:49221-59622 GCA_023969395.1 Amblyomma maculatum
TTCGAAAAAAACTACAGAACTGTGTCAAAAATACGACAAAATATCCTGTAGTTCTGTCGTAACCATCAGATTTTTCTGTAGTTCTGTAGTTTTTCTGTAGTATATATCTGTTGTCTGTAGTTCTGTAGCACTTTTCTGTTGTAACTACAGAAATTTCTGATGTTACTACAAAATATTCTGTTGTCACAACAGGTTTCCCGTCAAAAACCGCACAGAAATCCTGTTGTAACATGAGAAAATTTTCTGTAGTTTTTTTCGACTGGGTATATATATTCACAGCGAAGGAATCAGTTTTTTTTTTTCCTCACGGCAACGACGTCGCTGTTGTCAAGCTGTAGATAGTATGTATCTCTTCACATCATTGTCATCATGTTTTCTTCTGTTGGTTGTGCCCGGTATATATATTTTCACGGGATAAGCAAGAAAGCTTCAGTTGAACGTCGGCGTTCGTTTGTGTCCTTCCTACGCCCCAGTCTTTTTTGCGCTGTCACGTGTGTGATGGGACTACACTGGCTTCACCCATCCCTCTCTTACCCACCACTTTTATATCCACTCACCCCTTTGCCCCAGTGCAGGGTAGCAAACCGGTTTCTTTTACCGGTTAACCTCCCTGACTTTCCTCCTCATCTTCCTCCTCCTCCTGCACTAATGGATTACCAACTCGCTCAAGCGTTTGTTTTCGTCAGTTTTTTCCTCACAAAAGTACACTCAATGAGATAAAGTCACTTCGCTGCTATAAGGTTCCTTCTGTCCGCTCTGCTTGCCTGCTTCTTTGATTTTACGTGGCGTCTATTTCCTCCCTACTGTCGCTGTGTTCTGTCGGTGCCAAAGATAATGTATTCGCAATGTCATTTAATTATTGAATTGCACAACAAATAGCATATCATGCACGGGAATGCGTGTGACCACTTCAGTAAAGTGTGTAGAGAGGGTGTGAATTTTCGAAACAGATTCTGTTGGCTCCTTTCGAGCAGTTTCTTGTGGTTGCTGCCTAGTGGAGCTATATAATAAAAAAGAGGATCAGAAGAGCAAAGCCGGATATATAGCGAAACGCTCTTTGTGCACGCCTGAGTGAAGCTTGCCCACCAGCTGGGCCAGCCTTACCCGGCCTAATCGGCGCCCTGTGCGAATCGCTGCCGAGCCCCCTCCCTCTCCATAGATCTTCTTTTCTCCTTCTCTTTATTTAAATTTTCGCGATTATTATTTTCCCCTCGCGTTCTCTAGGTCGAAGAATAATCGTGCAGCAATTTTTTTTTTTTTTTTTACGGTTCCTTATATAGAGCTATGCATTTATATTAGATATAACGGGTCGAAAAACACTGAAAATAACGAAGAAAACATTATTTTGTTTTTGCATTCAGGATTAAATTTAAAGAAATCAAAACTCTCAGCAAAAAATAATTGTTTGTTTGTTTGTTTGTTTGTTTGTTTTGATTGATTGATTTTTTCTATGCCTTTCATTCATGGTAACGAAATTCGGTTTTGTTAGATAGTGACAAGATATCTCCAGCCGAAATAACCTAGGAAAGGCTGGTCATAGTAATTTTCAAATAGCGTGCAATATTTCTCTCGTTTTGAGATATCAAAAAGCTTCTGGTCGGACGATTTGCTTGTACTTCCCCATACTCAAGATAGAGTGATTAATCCGATTTTTCGCGGTGGTTTGCCTGGAGACGGCGGTTGTAAACACATTAACATATGCGGCAAAGAATTTTGCGCCATTCAGCCTTTGATCTCAGTCACCTGTCACTTACTCCGCCTTCCCCCTTCTTGTGTGGCCTCTGGAGAAAACTGCTCCGAGTTTGGAAATGCGTCCTAAACTAGTCAACGGGCTCTCAGGGGAGCAGCATTACAAATCGTGGACTAGTGAATGAAATAGACTGAAGCAATGTCTTTGTCAGAACACGACGTGAAATGTTGCGTAGATTCTCAACCCGAAAGCTTTACAGGGAAGAAATAAGTATGTCAGCTGTATACCGTTGTGCTCAATCTCTTTTTTTGTTTTGCGCATTTTCAGAAAAAAAAAAAAGAAAGAAGCATTCCTTTTCAAGAGCCTCAAAACTCATTAAATTTGAAATCTGTAATTTAGATAGTAGAAGGGCGCTGCACAGCAAGACGACAAAAAAAGAAGGCGGCATTAGACCGCGCTTCGTGTTGCATTTGAGCCCGAGGACCTTCGCCAGCATACTGCCCTCAAGAAGGAAGGTCTGATAGACATAATCAAGCACCAACTTCAGTCATTGGATAAATTTATTAATCCCTGCATCTTCGGTTTCGTTTGATTTGTGGGGTTTAACGTCCCAAAGATACTCAGGCTATGAGAGACGCCATAGTGGAGGGCTCCGGAAACTTTGACCACATGGGGTTCTTTAACGTGCACTGACATCGCACAGCACACTGGCGCCTAGCTTTTTGCCTCCATCTAAAAAAGGCCGCCGCGGCCCGGATACGATCTCGCATGCTTGGAACGGTAGTCGAGAGCCCTATCCACTGCCCTACCGCCCTGCATCTTCATATTAAAGTGCACAAGAGGCAATGAATGAATAAATAATGATGAGATTCTATCCAAATAAAAAATTGTGGAAGCAATCTTTTTATACATAGCTAGAAATGAAATGATTAAGCACCATACGACGAAACAATCAGCTGAAGAATGCAATTACAATACGCCGTGAATTGGTGATACAAACATTGTATTTCGAGAAAAAAATTATATGTCCAGAAGCAAATCCGAATTAGAAGCAAGTATTAGCCGGGTGTTTCCGCTAAACGCAGCAAAGTGTTTTTCAAATCACGGTTTGTTCTAGGCGTGTAAAGTCAATGCTGCTGAGAGTCGACCGCAGCACTATACTATCATACAAAGTTTATAGCGTCACTTGAAAAAATGCAGGTTGTGTTAAAACCACCAATCTGACATGTTTACAACGAGATGACATTACATACATCGTTTTAACGCACTAAAAGAAGCCTGCGAAGTGCGAATGGCCATCATCATTATCATCAGCCGGACTACACCCACTGTAGGGTGTAGGCCTCTCCCATATTACTTCAACTAACCCGGTCCTCTGCTAACCGCATTCACTTAACCCCTGAGAACTTCTTACCTCATGCATCCACCTAATTTATTGCCGCCCCCTGTTGCGCCTTCTTTCCCTTGGAATCCAATTTGTTACCCTTAGAGACCATCTATTATCCTCTCGTCGCACTACATGTCCTGCCCATCCCCATTTCTTCTTGTTGAGTGCACGTTAAATTTAGACCAAGTGGTCTAAATTTCCAGAATCCTCACTACGCGGTCCACCATAGCCTGATTCGCACTGGGACCTTAAATCTAACAAGCGAAATCAAACCATACCAAACAATCTGCTTTATGTCGACAAGAATGTCATTACTTGACTTATTTCTCTGACCTACTCTGCATGCTTCCTATCTACTAACGTTACACCTACCATTTTCCGTTCCAAATCTCTCTGCCTTGTCCGCAACTTAAATAGAATCCTTTCCCCACGTTTCAGCCCTACATGTGAGTACCTGCAATATGCAACTATTCTATTAATTAAATATATAGCAATTTATTTATTTATATTATCAGTAGTACCAGGACACGAGGACATCACAGAGTAAGGGGAATACAATAGGCAAAAAGAAAGAGAAGAAAAAAACAACAGCGGTTAGTATTACTACAGTGTGAACATATTTATACTTTCCTATTGAGCGATACCGGCAAGCTGCTAGACATAATTCGCGAGAACTTGCCAAATGGAATCCACCCTAATCTTGCTCTCCTATTCATTTCCTCTTCGTGGTCCGGACCGGCGGTCACTACCAGTCCTAAGTAGACATATTCGCCCCTCACTTCCAGTGCTTCGCTACCTGCTGTTAACTGCTGTTCCTTTCCCAGGTTGGTTGTTGAACATTATCTTAGTCTTCTGCACATTAGTTTTAGGCCTACCTTTCTGCTTTTCCTGTCTAGATCATCAATCATTCTTTACAGTTCATCCCCTGAGCTACTTAGCAAGGTAATCTCTTCAGCGAATCAAAAATTACAAAGATATTCTTTGTCAACCCTGAACCCTAATTGCTCCCATTCAATGTCTCTGAATACTTTCTCTAAGCAAGCTGTGAATAGCACTGGGGAGATGGTGTCTCCTTGCCTAACAATTTTCTTTATTGGAAATGTATTGCGTTTTTTACGCTGAACTATGGTTGCTGTGGAGCCACTATCAGTGTTGCCAAGTCAAAAATAGAAAGCCCGCTAAGAACCTCTAAATTCAATGTTTGCATCAAAGAGTTACGTTTGAAGCATGCTATTTGTTAACTTTTCTGAAAATGATAATGTTGTCTTTAAATATATATTAGGATGCACTTTCTCTTTTTGACTAGGAATTTCTAAGTATATCTCCATTATGAGGAATATCCCCCTTTCTTCTCAAGGTTCAAAAAGCATTTCTTTCTTTCCTGACTGCAAAATGCTGCTGCAGGCACTTTCACTCGCAAAAAGACGTCGTCTGCTTCATCCAAGGAGGATGTAGAATGTAAGCTGCTTGGCTTAACCTTACTTTTCCGAGCACTGGGGATTCCTTCACTCTGCCAACGAACACCTTCATATCGTGTTGATCTCCTGGATTACCTTTGCGAGCAGTCAGTTTGAGCAGCATTTTTATTCTGCTTTACGGGTATGTCTCGAATAAATAAAATAAGATGGGATTTTTCATCTCTGTTCACGTGAGGTTCACTGTTCACGTTTGATAATGTTTAGTTGTCTCAACATTCGTCAAACCTCTCCATTCTACTAAATCAACGTCAGCATGGAGGGAGCAAAGTCGGCCATCTTGAAGAAGGGATCTTGTCGAAAGCATTGCTGCACTACATGTTGACTCCGTCCCAGAATGTAGCTGTGCTCCTCCGGTCTTTCAGCTAACAAGAATATGCTTCTGTCATTGCAATCGCATGGCAGGTTTATTTTTTTGTTTTTGCTCTTGGCCTTCAAGAATTTCACTAGGGGTCCCGACGCTTCATTAAGTACACAAAGAGTGCTTATTTTCATTTGGAGCTTCTGGTATTCAGGCTCGAAACTTAGGTTCCGGCAGCTGCTCTTCCTGTATTTCTGCACATACTTAATGGACCCAGATCGTCTGGTCGCATGCTCGGCAGCAGCAGACTCGCAGTAAAAAATGCTTGAGTAGAATATGCCGCGTAAATCAATGGTGGGCGTATTGGGCATTTTTCAATATCCGCCACTTTGACATCTGAGTGGTGTCATGCGTTCACAGCGGTATTCACAGGCTGACAAGAAAATAAGCTTAAAGAATTGACTATGTTTGCAAAAATGGTAGGACAACCCAAAACCATATAAAGAGAAGCCAAGAAGACGTAAAATTTGCTAAAAATCCCCCCTTCTGCAATAAAACATTTTGCCCGCTGAACTGCATAAAAATCCTCTAAATTTATTTGGAAAACCGCTAAATTGGCAGCGCTGACCACTATAGATATATTTCAGTACTTGCACATATGGCACACCTACACCCTGATTTCGCAATTCCTGTATGACTACTGAGGTTTCGACTGAGCCAAATGCTTTCTCGCAGTCAATTAATGTTATGTATAGGGGCTGGTTATATTCCGAACACTTTTATATCACATAGAACACTTTTATATCACATCGATGGCAAAGCACTCTTTTTGAAAACCTGCTTGATCCTTTGGTTTATGAGGTCACCCTGATTCTATAGGCGACTCCCTAAGCAAATACTTTGTACGTAACGGATAGTAAGCTGTTTGGTCTGTAATTTTTAAAGTCCTTAGTGCCCACTTTCAGCACTGACGTGCAAAAACTATCACATACTAACGGCGTTGGTTGACACTGTCCAGCCTGCTACGCCCTGACGCCTCCCCATGCCGTGTCTGGAAACGGCCATTCATACGTTTTCGGCATGCAGCACCAGATATGGAAGCGTCCAGGGGCTGAGGATATAGGACAATGGAGAGGAAGCGCGACATCAACAGCAGCAGATGGGCTCCTCCTTTTCGATGGCGCCCTATGCTACCGCATCGGTAGCCCATTCCTAAGGCCGGCATTGTTGCCCAGATGCAAAATCGTATCACTCGCCAATTTCAAGTCTATACTGGTGGCTTCGTAAGAAAACTGTTCTAACCTAACAGCCTTGGCTCACTCGCATACCTACTCCTTGTCTACATCTATTCTAAACACTGCCCATTTCTATTTATCGAGGATCTTTTCAAACATTTATTTGAATATTTGGCACAGGCTCTAAACTTCATGCTGAAGCTGCGCCGTTCAGAAAATCTATTCATATTTTGACTACTTTCTAATCTCGCGCGGCTTGACGGAAAGAACTGCACAGCTCAGCCGTCCGTACGTGAATACGTGACCTCACGTTTGAAGCCGGGTGCCTTCAACGAAGAGAGCGGCCTTTGCACAGCAATCCTGTTGTCAATGCTGCCCTTGGCAACACTGTCTTCTGACCTATTTTGAAATTCCTTGTCCTTCCCTAGAGTCACCTTCTGCGTTGAAATATAAGCTACAGTATCGTCGGTGTAGAAGTGCTGGTTAGGCTAGCTGCCTCACTTCCCCCGTGTGTACGGAGCCTACCATCGAAGCAACTTATAAAGTAAAAAAAAAACAACGCGGTGTTGAAGGCACCTCCACAGAGAGACTATCCCTTAGGCAAGTGGTTGAAGTACGCTGACATCCTCAGGGTCTCAGGCTGCGTCTAGTCATTCTCCCGTAGTAGTTTGACTAAACTCACAAGAATGGCACGCACGACACACAAATACAAATCATATATTCTTGAAACTAACGCTCTCTGCGCACTTAGGTGGAGGTCGATTGGTGCTTTATTCAAGTATTTACAAGAAAAACTAAGGCCTTGTCTAAAACCCCTCGGACGACACGGTCGGCCTTTGAGCGCGGTACGAGGGCGGAGACCTTCCGACTGTTTTGCACACGAAAATGCCTCATAAGTTGAGGCGAGGCTGCTCATCGTTCATATATATAGAGTCGCGTAGGTGCCATAAGGGTCCCTGTGCACGAGCTAAAATCAGAGAAAGTGGCCTCACGGCTTTTCAGCAAGGCCGCACACCAGTATTTGAGTTTACGCGCAGGTCGTGTCGCACGCGCCTTTCGGAGAAGCCCAAGGCTGGTGTCGCGCGTATTTCGCTCTGCACAGACGTGAGTCAGCACTGCAAGCTGACGTATGCAACTCAAGATGACCTTTTTATAACACCTCTAGAGTAATGACACGATTGTTGATCTTCTAGCCCTCAGTATATCAAGAGGTAGAAAAAATAGTAGTTGTGGCGCTCTGCAGTCACTATGAATCTACACGTAAAGACAGCGCCCCTAAATTTGGACCAGTTGTTTAAGTTTAGAAAATCAATGCGTCACGAATACTCTACACTGGCCAATCATTTTTCCCTTCCACATAGTGGAGTCTGAAGGGAAAAAATTCCCAAAGGTGTGTTTGTTAGCAAACTGGTTGCAACAGTATCGCTTCCTTAGGCAGAAATTGAGAATATATTTTTACCAAAGAAAATCCATTTCGCCATGAAGATGACCTGTGTATTTGAAAATTTAAATGCTTAAGTATAATGCATATATAAATGTATAAATGTAATTTAGTATATACATGTTTAGGTACATAGTTTACTCTGCGATTTGTTCCCCAAATGAACATGAATAATGTCATACCCGCGTGAATGGTCGTTTAGAAGTTCTTTTCCGTCATCAGCTTTGTATGAGGTGTCAGCTTTTCTTTTTGCTTTACTTGCGCTGTGCGATGAAGGATGGCGTTCTCTTTGTTTGCCGCGGCTATAAGGCGACACCGTTGTGGCGACAAGGGTACCATGTCCAAGCTGCGCGTAACTAATCCCACGACGTGCCCTATACCGCCCCTAGAAGCAGCAGTGCTGAAGGACCTCCTTCCTCCTGATCTTCTGCATGTAGGCGGCGATCCGCTTACTGCTCCAGAGACAAATTGCACTTTCGGTGTTTGCTTACTTGTTTGTTTGTTTGTTTGTTTGTTTGTTTGTTTGTTTGTTTGTTTGTTTTCAGGCACACAAGCAACTTTGTATGACGTGAGGTATGCCGTATAAAAAATTCGGAATATGTTGGCAGACTGAAGATCTGAGACCACCCCGAAGTGTTCCATCGAGATTACGGAGGGCGAATACTTGGGGATTTGAATTAATTATGCTACAACATTGCTGTAAATTATAGGACAGGGCTAAATAGCGCAATGTCTTTTGTGGAGCTTTAAGCAGTAGATAAGCGAAAATCAACAATTTTTTTATTGGATGCATCCGAGCTCTTGCGATATGTTCACGGTGAAGTCGACGGTGACGGTGATCATGAGAATACTCTTGCCAATATTGGTCACTGGATGTCAAAAAAAAAAATGTAAACCAGGACAGAAGTTGTGAAGGAAACCCTCCACACGATGTTTGTCATTCAGGCGTACGCGGCGCCAGGTGTGTACGCCGGTGGCGGCGCAAATTAGAAATACGTAAGCTTGGCGCGCACGAGCAGCTCCTCACGTGAGCGTGATCTTTATCCGAAGCGGGCCGGTCGACGCCGCCTGAGTGACCCGAATATCTCGCTCTGCGTACGGGAACGGGACTCGAGCGTACGCCGAACGACGCGAGACGAAGGACGCGGCGAAAGTGCGCAAACAGTCGCGGAACCTTGACACACGGAATGGATTCAGCGCTGCTGCTGTCACAAAAAGAGCCGGTCGGTGCCGCTCCAGTATAACAGGAGGAGCCGGATCGGTGCTTTGGGCGCGCGAGATTCGTAACTGGGTGCCGGGGATAAATATTACGTGTACGCCACCTTCATGTAGACTCCGTTGCTCTGTATTTCTTTTTTTTTTTTCGTCCTCCTCCTCCTTTTCACAAAGCACCGCAGCAGCTGCGTTTCACTTTTCCGCTGCGCACTGCTGGCCTTGGTGCCTTCGGATGGCGGTGTAATGTTTTTTTTTTTCTTTCTTTTTCTGGTGTTTGCAGTGCATCAAACGTTATACTCCTTCAGGTAGAAGTTTGCCTTGAAGTCGAAAACGAAGTCTTCGTGCGTGCGGAGCTGTTCTGGAGGCGAGCTCCACCGATCAGAGGGAGGCAGGCGATACGCTGCTATTTGGCCCCAAACTCCGGCGAGTAGACGTGCGGCCGCAATAATTTGCACTCCTCGACGATAAAAGACGTTACTGGCCTGGATAGCGGAGCTGTTATTCAGGTCTATTGGCTTCGTTATACATGCATCAAACAGTCGCAACTCTGTAAATGACTGAAGAAAACGACTGAAGAAAAGGAAAACAAAAACAAAACAAAAATACGCACGGTTTGTATCATTTTCTGCCTAATAACTCTACTTGAGCTGTAAGGGCTGACGAGTGTTTCGCAAGTAAAGCGGAAAAAAGAAATCGTTGGCGAGAGCCATTAAATCTTAAGCAGCGGTTATCAAATGAGAAGCTTGGGTTCCTGAGTGTTTAGACTTACATTCGTTTTCTTTTGCATTTCTTTCACGCCGAAATGCGGCCACCTCCATTTCTTCCGTCTGTGCAGGTCTGCGGCTAATTGAAGCGTCGACCTTGCATGAAGCGACGCACGTAGGCTTGCATCTGTGGGAGCCTATAATGCCGACGAACTTGGTACACCGTGCAAGGTACACTAAGCTTGATCCCACACCGTGGGCAAGCGAGCTAAGGCCAAGCCGCCTCCAGCGAAAGCAAACAGCAAGGATTATGCAAGGGTTACGAGAACCACGGCCGAGTCGCATTTATTTCTCCGTGAGAGATGTACGGCTTGGAACGCTTGCCGTGCATTTCGCATTAGTCTTGCACAGAGCGAGTTTTGGCGCCTCGGCAAATCACTTGCAACGGCAAGTTCCCGGAGCATCCTTGCAAATCAAGTGGGGCAATACCCCAGCACTTCGCGAGGCAAGGACGAGCGTGGCCCGCAGCGGAGCCCTTCCTTGAGCCGGTTACGCGTAGAGAGGGAGAGAAAAAAAAAGGAGGATTTGCACATCGCACCGAAAGAAGGCAACGCCGTCTAAAAGACGGGATAAAGTGATGAACCACGCCGCTTAGGCGATCGACTACACAGATCCACTTAAAGAACAAAACGTTGGATAGAGACATCTGATACGTCACGCATATGTGGAGATGAATCCGCGATGTCAAGACATCAGGATACCTACACTTCGGGGACAAACCTCGACAGCCACTTCAGTGGTGTAACTAAGTGTCAGGCCACCCTGTGCCGCAACTCGGCCGTATACACCTCGCTCGTCCCTCCGCGCTTTCTACATCCTTATATGGCTTGTTTCAATGTGCAGTTCATTTTGCACCTCATCACTGATAAGTCAGCAACACGTTTAATTAAAAA
>JAJIZL010029184.1:60022-76671 GCA_023969395.1 Amblyomma maculatum
AAACACGTAACGTTTATTTCCTTCTCTTTTTCAAGCAACCACGATCATGTGGTCTATCGTGGAACATGTAGGTACCTTCTGAAATTTCCCAATTTCGCCTGAAGAATGTGGTGTCAGGGCTATTTGAATTACTTAAAGGTCACGAAACAGGTACCGCAAAATGGTAGGGTTTTCCAGTCGTTAAGCCCAGTACAACGCGCGGAAGCTTTTGCGTAAAGATGCAGGTTCATGGAGAGAACAACGTACAGCGCACAGCGCGATAATGCGTTGCAGTCTTGCAAGCGGAGTCCTTGTCTCTGGCGCTCCGTACTTGCTTCCTACGATGAATTCCTGCGTACGAATCCCTTGCGCTCCGACTTTTGTTTTTTCTTGGCTGCCGGTTGCACGTATCAGGAAACCAGTGTTGCCACGGCAATCATGCTGAGCCACAAGACGATTTCTTGCTCGGAGAGGGAAGGCTGCATGAATGCTATCACACTAATAAGCGAATTGTCTACAAAAAAATTAGAGGGACACTTAAGCTCCGCTTTAATCGCATGACACGATAGTTGCCTGCGGTCCTCTCTAATAACGCACATATGCTCCTAGCAAACAGCCTCAAAATGCCCGTCTACATGAAAAACCATATGACATACATATACACTCTTTGATCCCAAAACGTGCAAGCGTGTCATGCGTACCCTAATCGACAGCTTCTCAAGTTCTCAAACCAAACGTGTGGGTTAGAATCCCACTAGGAACCTTAAATGCTTGACATTTTTGCTTGACGTGTGAGGTGGACCAGGGAAGCCAGTTTAATAGAGCTGCCAGCCGTCTTGCACAGCACAGAAATTTTATTTAGCAATTAATTAATTAGTAATTATAACATAATTTTCATAAATTAGTAAATATTGACTTAAGACAATAAATTTCATTTGCAGAGTTGGAGAGCACCTTCAGAAAAACCCATTCCATTTATTTGTGGCAAAGAAAGCCTCACCTGTATCGTTCATCCGATCACTAAAGAATGCTAGCAAAATGCAACAAAAAAAATTGTGCGACTAGCACATTCGCGCGCAACGATTGTGCTGCTCTCAGTCGTGGTTTGAGTGAACGAAATCAGCTGCGGCCTTGGCTCCATGGGCCCGTTGCAGCGGCAGGCCGATATATCTACGATGGTTTCTATGCCCCCGTCAGCCAGTCGGCGCACGCGACGGGGCGAACTGCAGTGAGCTCGCCGCACTCGCTGCTACCATCTCCAACATATGAGCCTTAAGCTGCGTCTGGGCCGTCGAGTCACGGCCGCAGCTAATTTCCATCACTCAAAATATGATTGGGAGCACCACACTCGTGGTGAGCGAATGCTCTAGTCCGCGATAGTTTATGTATTTTGCTGGCTGTCTTGCAACTCGAGAAAAAAAATAGTGAGACTTTCATTATCGGAAATAAGTGAAAAGGGAGTTTCAGAAAGTGCTCTTCAATTTGGAAATCACATTTATTGTCTAAAAGTTAGTTAGAAAATTAGAAAAATTGTCCTAATTAGTACTTGGTTACGGAAAAATAAAGATTTACCTGTGGTGTGCCAGTTGGGTGGTAGCTGTATGCACATGGTTTTCCAAGCCTACCTCAAATGTTTTATCTTTAAATTCTTTGCCAAATTAGCTGGGAAACCCTGCATAAGCTTCAGGATGAGGTAGCTGTGAGAAGGCTTGGTTAAAGAGTTTAACGTCCCAAAGCGACTCAAGCTATTAGAGTGGCCGTAGTGGAAGGCTGCGGAAATTTCGTTCACCTGGGGTTTTATAACGTGCACTGACATCGCACAGCACACTGGTGTCTGGCTTTTCGCCTCCATCGAAAAGCAGCCCCGCGTCCGGAATTCGATTCCCCGTCCTCGGGTACAGCAGTCGAGTCGCTCGAGTGCCCTAACCATTGAGCCACCAAGAGGTGGCGGTAGCTGTGAGGAAGGGAGAGTATCAAATGTACGCATTAACGCGATAGCATTAAAGGCGCCGTTCTACATAAAAGCCGCTGTTGGCGGCGTTGTGAGCGAAAATTCGTGGACGCGGCTCTAGCAGATGGTAGTTGTCAGGTGATGTGGCCAGGCACTCATTGTTCGTCAGGTTGTGACGTCCTAAGACGACATGACATCGCAGGTGCTGGCAACTCGGGCTTCTGCTCTGGGATGACAGGGCGAGATTGGAATCATCCAGGACCCTTGGGCGATGCCCATATATCATTATGGTCTGGATCCAATGCCAGGAGGCATTGCATATGGGTACAATATGTATTCCATATGGCTTCATTTCACGTCCCATATAAATAAAACTTGGTCATATATTGTCCATAATGTAATATTTGTTCCATATGAAATTATACACATCCTATAGGTTATCGCAAAGCGGTTTTCGATATGTTAGCGATTTAAGTGGACAGTATACACAGAAAAAAATACTAGCCGTTTTTTTTATATATCTCAACATATTCGTTTTAATCTTCGTGCGTATTAGCTGAGATCTCCTGTATAGCGTGTGTATGTCTGCCGGTCTGTACGTCCCTCTGTGTGGGTCGGAGGAGGAGATGAGAAGGATGATGTGCAGCCGTCAGCTCGCTTAACACGAATGCTCAAGCGCGTGGCCTAGACGGATATGTACACCATTTAGGGATAGCCACTAGGCCTGAAATCATGTTGCACGATGTGGTTGGGGCCAGCGGAGATCATCCGTGCCCTTCATTCACCTTAGCAGGCTGTCGGACCCATTGGCCAGCGCTGAGCGGCGCTTAAATTCGTCGAGGCCACACGCTGGAACATTCGTGTTAAGCGTGCTGGCGGCTGTACGTAATGCTCGTGAACGCGTATGTTCAGAAAACGTAATGTGACAGTAGAGCACGGTAACTGTACTGACGAGGTAACTAACACACATTCACTTTGAATTTACAGCTCGGAGAAGCACCAGTGCGACGACGTCATTGTGCACATGCGGCGTTAGTGTGCAAGACAACGAGTACTACTTCGTGCCACAGAAACAGAACAGGAGCTGCGGCCTGGAGAAAATGAGAGGTGACCAGCACGCAGACTGTGAAGATGGAGACCTGGTGTCAGTGGGCGCCACGAGACGCGAACACCAGCTGTGCGAGGTGTGGCCTACGAGTTGTTTACTTGACCTATACGCCTGGTATACGGGCTCTCCTACAGTAAGCTCGTTACAAGGAAAATACATCGCTTGTTTTGGCAACTTGAGCCAGTACTCTCCCTATCTACTCTGTTTTACAAACTTTTGCAGCATTGCGAAAAATAAACGCGATCCCGCGCGAGATGAAGCGCGTCGCATGACTGTGTACACAGTGGCGGAGGAGCATAACTGCGTAGAGCCCGCGCCATCTTGATATTTCCGAGATCATCCTTATCTTTCGTAGCGCAGCAGGCAGCTAGTGAAACAACGGACTACAGAGCAGCGTTTCATGCAACGGCCCTTCATCTGCCATCCTTTGGGCGTCTTCAGTCGGACACCATGGCTATCCTTTTTTCATGTGTTACATGTTAAGTTGAGACCCATGGCACATAAGCGACAAACGGGGTCATCATGCACCTGACTCAAGCCGCTTGACGAAAGCTGCGTGATGTCCTGGGTCGCATTTGCCACCGATCTCTCTCTTTTTTAACCATAACATAAATCAGGATGAAAGAGAGAAGGAGGGGAGCCAACGGTCGATCACAGACACGACTGGTCTGAGGTCGCATTCTAGAAACCGGCATTTTCCATTTGGTCGGAGGGATTTATGGCGACAGCATCAGACGGCAGCTCCGAGCGGCCAGTCACAGAACTGCCTAGAGACCTCCCGCTGTCGGCAATAGCCATCGCCACTCGTACCCGCTAACTACAGGCTGCAGCCAGTGCTGAGCTAGGCGCAGTCGATATAACAGGCATATGGTTCAGTCGTTTTGCACGGACACTTTAGAGCTAGTACGGTTTCGGCGCCCAACAACAGCGACCAATGCCACAGGATCATATGGACCCGAAAGGATAAATTGAAGCTTATGGTATCGACACCTTGTCTCGCCGCCGCCGCCCATAGCCAACCTGTTGCCCCTTCGTCCAGTCCGGCTGAACCACACTGACCGCATTACGCTTGTTCGTCCCGCAACCGATGGGAAATTTCTCTTCCTAGACTGGATTTCCACCGATAAAACTCGTCAGGCGTGTAACAAAACATTGTTAGGCTTCGTGATCTATCGCCATCTACGCCGATTAGGCAGATCGACAAGGGCGTGAGGCGCGTTAGTTCATCACGGGCTTGTTTCTGCGACAAGCCTGACCCCTTCTACAAAGCCCTCCTCCACGGCGAGCAGCGGCCATGATAGAGGAGTAAACAAACCAAAAATTAAATAGGTCGTGAGAAAAGACGGCCTCTGATGTCCTTGTTTTTTTTAATGCGAATGGTTTCACAAGCTACTTGCAGCACTAGTGAGGGAAGGACAACCAGGGTCAATGAGCATGACGATTGTGTTCCTACGCGCTTGTGGGCTATGGGCTAAGTGATGCTTCTCGGCCCAGGCCACCACCCCTGCGTTTCGTAGTGCTGCAGTCAGCCCGTGTAGTGGAGCACAGTTGCATTAGGACGATTGATGAAATCGCTAACCCTTCCTCCATTGATTATCCTAAAATTTTGTAGATATTGCTGACTTTATGCGAAAGTGTCTGTGGCTAATCGTTTTTAATATATTGTGTCTTTGTAGCTAGCAGCATTATACATTTAGGGTCATTCCACGCCAACTGATCCAAGGTGCGCACTCTATCATCTTCGATTTCTTTTGAGGCGAAAGCCTTTAAGCTCTCATCGATGTCAGCAGGAGCTGTCGGCAAAGGCTGTCACGCTTTCGAGAGCGAGAGTTAAAAGTAAATTATTAAACCTTGTCTTCAACTGGAATCGAACCTCCCTCCCATAGATACCAAGCCCAGCGCTTTACCGCTGCGCCACGCCCCAGATCGTGAAACCCTCTTCGTAATTCCCCTTGTCTACCATGGGGATGATAGCGGGATTCCGCGAGTGACAGATACTGCGCCTTTCCTTTACTGTAAGCGAATTATAGAACGCCGGTGAACTTTGATGAGTTCAATGAAATGCTGGCTGTGTTCGACAAGGGGTGCGCGATGTACCGTCACGACAGGTCATGACGCCACCAGGCGATTCATGCATTTACGAAGCAGACCCCGCCGGCCGTCCGATCCAGGCGTACGTGCGGCGCCTTTAATTTGTCGCTTTCTCGAACGCCGCACCATACAGCAAACAGAACAGACCCAGATATCTAGGAGGCGTTAGTACAGCAGGCATCAGCGGTGTTTGACATTGAGTAATAGGATAGAAAAGGCTCAGTATCTGTCACAATTCCCTGCGGACACATGTACCACGCCGTAAAGGAAGGGAGGAAGGTGGGAGTGAAAGAAGAGATGGAGATAAAGGTGCCAAAGTGGAGGGCTACGATTCACCGCGCTATAACGGATTTCGTCTCATCGCACTTTAGTAGTCCAAAGTACCATCTAGAATTTTTTAATAAATCGATAACTATTGTGCTACCATGACGAATATTATCCCAACCTATATTCGTCGAAAAAGATTTTTCGGCCCGTGACTCCCTTTTTAAGTTTGCAATTGGTAGCAAAGCGTGCTCACACAAAAAAAAAAAAAAAAAAAAAAAAAAACAAATTGTAGAAAGTACACTTCTAAACATGTAACAACCAAAATGTTTATACATATAAAATGCACAGCGACTTCACATAAAAAAATTTAAATTAACTCTATCTTATTTTTGCTTAAATATATTCCCTAGAAGTAAGTAAAGAAACATAAAATTCTGCGATATTTATCAAATTTTATATTCCCCTAGAAGTTAATTTAGCTATTTCTATAAGGTTTATCAGAGAGAAAAAAAAAGCCTGTAAAATATTCCAGAGATCCAAAGACACACCATGCATCTAAACAAAATTCTAAATTTGAGAAAATTAGCTTTTTTTTTTTTCTGGCCTATTTCACCGGCGGTTACGTAATGAAATTTCCCAACTAAAAATATGAAAGATAACGACTCGCAGAGTCAGAGTCAGTGCCATCAATTTCTGAAATTTTGATCAAGGCACTTGTTTGTTTTAAGCGAGAAAATAATTATCCAAGTTCAGTCCTTGCATGAAACCATGATAATGCTCCGCGCTTGCTTTATTTTTTACTGTTGTTTTGTACTACCGTTTTGCTACAGCTTGCAAACTTAAAATGGAAGTCGCGGGCCGGAAATTTATTTTTCCACAAAACTAAGTTGGGATAATCTTCTTCATGGTAACACAGTAGTCCACGATTATTTTTTTTTTTTAAAATCGAAAATTGTCGAGCCCACAGCGCGAATCAGTAGGTGTGGAATGACCGGCTCTTATATAGGCGTCGGCAGTTTTTGCCCTTTCATACTACCTGTAACTTCATGTAATGGATTTAGGAGACGTACTCGATCTCCTTTTAATGAAGCGCCATACGTATTTCTGCAGAATTATTGCGTTTTCCGCTAACCATAGTAACTCGATACTAATATTCGACTAGTCGATTGGGAGTTCACAAAGTCTGGCAGGCAAACGAAATTTTTTTCCCAATATTAACGCACTATGTTCGTGATTAGCATGCGCTTTACGCCAGTGGAACGTGAGATTTATTCCCTGAACATTGCCATTTAGTCTCAAAAATATTTTCATAATAGGAATCTTCTAGGAATATATCTTGTGAAACGCCGAATGCGATTTCTCTCCTCTTTTCTTGTACCATGAAAATATCGGCGTGCAAATTATCTCCAACTTTCTGAACTTAAATACCTCGTAACCACTTGTTCCTGGCGCTCTATAATTTGAACTTCGAGTGCAATGAAGTTTACATCACTTAGGTTCTCTTCATGGCAATCATTTGTTGTTGTTTTTTCGTTGCCATAAAAAATCACCATTAACGCGCTTTCATCCTCCTCGTTTGCACCTATATATAAATCAGCCATTGGGCTCTTATTCATCATAATATAGATTACTGGAGAAATGGCGCCAAGGGGAATGAGGCAATCTCGTGAAAAAAGAGTTGTGGAAGAAAACACCTTTTGCAAACTTGTGACTAAGTCTTCCTGGGAAACATTATTTCAAAATGACCTCAATGCGGGCAAAAAAAGATGCGTAAAGGAAGGGAGGAAGACTAGGAGGAAGGAAGGAAGGAGTTATTAACGACTATTGACCGCGCTAAATGCGAAACAATACAGCTTTGTCGCAGCCGTAACCTTCTAATGTTTCCGTACAAAATGTTCTTTTTTGTTGCGGTAGTTTGGCGGTGTGGGAAAAGAAGTTAAGCCTTCTTTCTTAAAATTCAACACTGCGTGGGCATGTGGCGGATATTATTCAATCTACCTTCAAAATGCACCAATTCTACAACACTAGTTCCGTTATCAGTGGCTCAGCCAGAAATATTGTTCAGGGGATATCTTATACGCCACCGGTAGAAAAATAGTAAGTATGAAAATAATAATTGTAGCTAAATGGCACCATAAAAACTCTAAATCCACGCGTGAAACATTTAGCGAGGCGGCTGTGTCTCTTACGAGGATCTCAATGGTAAGCGAAGGGATAATGTTACTTTCACATAGCTTACTTGGCGATCTGGAGGCGTTGTTGCAAGCCACCTTCGTGCCAACGCTTATGAATCTAAGACATTTTATGCCACGAAAGCATGTAAACACAAGACAAGAGAAACCATGCAACCACAAGAAAAGAGAAGGCAGCGTAACAACATCTACGTGACACAAGCGCAGATTTAAACGAGAAAGCAACATATTCAGGATGGCTTTGCAGTCTTCTTTATTTGATCAGCTCTTATTATTACTTTTTTAACCTTTTTTAGTAAAAACGTTCCTCACGGCTAGCCATTCGCGATGTAAACAGCAGCATACTAAGCGGAGACAATCTTAAAGCTTGTGTCAATGCTTACGTAGCCTAAAAGCAAGCGTTTGGTGGGAATTTACGCTGTTACATCCACACGTTTAGTTCTCGGGTGCCTCGGTAGTACTGCGAGCGCTGCTATCGAGGCAGCCTACTTATAAATGTTCCGCTTAATGTCTCCACTGTGTTGTTCAGATTATGAACCATTTTTGTCGACAAACGTAGTGTTCTTATTTTCATTTCTGCGTTTCAATATATCGATGGGATGTCTAAATGACATAAGAAAAAAAAAGAAGCCAAAAGGAGAGGAGATGATGCAGAATATTTGGCCGGTGTTCTGCTCGCCCCCCCCCCCTTTTCCCCCGTCTCCAGAAATTCTGAATCTAATTAGGTAGACCACACTAATGATTTCAAGAGAGCTGAGAACAGGGTCATTAGACTCATACAATATTCTTACTTGTGCAACATGAGTATTCGACTTCTAAGATCATGACTTCCTCTATCTAAATTTTAATTCCGGTGCATATTCGATTCCCATCTACATCAAGTCGTTCTATTCCGCACCTCTTCGCCATCAGCGACCCATACTGCGCACCTCCATCACGCACGCCATGCGAGACCGAACATCGCCTTCAACTCTCAGCCCCACTCACCCGTGCCAGTTTTGCATTCTTTCCTAGCGCTGCAGACGAGTAGCCTCACTGCATGAGCCACCCCTTACCCGTATGCCCTCCAGTATGGCTTCACCTCTCACCTTTCCCTAGTTCAGCATAAAGCCTCGTTTTGTACCTCTGATTTCCCCACTCGTTATGCAATAAGGTCTCTGACGTGACGAAATAAAAATCAGGACCACACGTTACCTGCTGCTGGCAGCAATCTCGTATGCAGCTTGCTGCTGCTACATGCAATGAAAAAAGGCGTAATCTGACTGAAATCTGGCATTTCAACAGTTAATATGCAGCACACCGTAAATGCAAGTAGCTGAAGAGTCAGGGGTGCGACGCACGCCATTGGGCTGTTCGTGAGGCCCCAAACACAAATTTTGTGTCTACGGGAACAGCTCGGAGCGCGCGGAGCCTTCCAGCTCCTAAAGTACACGACTATGCAAAAGCGTAAGCACACGTGCAACTCAGCGATTTGGGCTGCATGCGTGTCCGCGCGTCTTACGTCATGCGAAGCCCCCAGTGACATGCTTCCTTTGTTTCTCGCGAAAGTGTGTATGGGCTAATAAATATTTGCGGCCGCCAGGTAGTGCGCAGCAGGTCGGCGCATGGACATAAATGAAATAAACCAAGAAACACTATTTCGTTCCAGATCACGTGACTTCCACATAGTTCTTTGTATACCAGAGAGTAGCCCGAAGCGCTTTCGACTGCTTACGGCGGAGCGGAACTATACTGTGTTCTACAGTTTAAGCGTTCTCTTATTCTCGCCAGTCTAAGAAAATGCAATCTGCGAGCGAGCGGTAGTCAAGGATTAGATGCCGCCTATACGTAAACGTAATTAGCTGGGTTTCACCGGAGAGAGTTTTTAGGAAGCCGTGTTGAGCTTCAGAGAAGTGTGATCTTGTATCAAGAAAATTGAAAATTTCGTAGTGTACATTGTGATCTAAAATTTTACATAGCATGCTGGTTATTGATACTGGGCGGTAGTTATATGGGGAAGCAGTGCTACCTGATTTATGGAATGGAACCACCTTCCCAACTCACAAGTCATCGCAAATTTCACCAGTGTCTATGGGCTGTTGAAAAATTAGTCACAAAAAAAACGAAGAATAGGCTTTTGCACCCTTAACAACCTTAGCGTTAATAAGGTCAGCACCTGGACTTAGACCTCTTGAAAGACATACATATATATTTTTTTTTCAATAGCGCTCTTTATCAAGAACACTGTAATTCTTAGGTAAATAATTGTAGGGGGAGTTTAGGTAAAAATGGAAGATTGTAAGGTACAAAACTGCTATAAAACAGATCATGGAAAATTGACGGGCAATCAGAATCGCTTACAAACACTCCACTAGAACCAGTGTTAACACGCCGTCAGAACTTTTTGGGTTATCGTGAAGCATGTACTGTAGAGTGGTCTGCATGAAGGGACTTCTAGCTTCCTTCAGTGCCGCCGTATAAGTTTTGCTAGCTGCTTCTAATGTGGACCAACGGCGTTCAGAAAAATGTAGTTTTGCCGCACAATACAGATTATTTAGAGTTGATGAAGAAGTCTAAGAATGTGGTAGCTCTTTGATAATTAATTCAAAGTTAGCTGTGCTGTATAGTAGCGAGTTTGAGAGTATTATTTCTTCTAGTTTTGGTGACTTTAATTTCAAATGCTAACAGTAAGTGGTCACTTAAAACAGACAAGTAGGACATTCATGACACTAGGTCTGGGCATGTAGTTAAAGTAAGATCAAGGGTATTCAAGCTAATATTATTAAACGACCTGGTGGGTATGAGTTGACACGAAAGGAAAAGGTAGAACAAAGATCTAAGATGTCTTAACTCTGGGGTGAAAATGGGCTTCGGAGAGGATGTGATGACCACATTACGTTGGCAAAGGAGAGACAAACTAAACGAAACATCGGAGATGTAGTATGGCCTGTTCATATTATAACAAGAGCGTCATCAAGCTCGGGTGACAAAGGTGGACGAGTACGAAGGAGTTGGTAGCATGCACCTAGAAATAAATTTATTGTGACCAAGATCAGAGCACGACCACGTCGATCCGCATTCATTATTCATTAGCTACCAAAGTGCATAACAGTGCGAAACACTGCTTAAAGTGAAGTATATTCCAGCTATCTAAGGGTCTTCATATTAATTTCGTCGCTGCCTTGTTGCCGGTCTGAGTTAAAAATCGCAGCCCCGCCGGACTGCATATTGTCTAGCCTAACCAGCTCTTCGTATTCTGCTCTTTCGTGAGGAGACAAAGGGATGCGCATACTGACCTTTTTTTCCTCAAAAACCTATTCTCACGGTTCCTTGTGACGGCAAGCCCTAGGTGGCATGCCAGGCAGTGGCCGCCACTTATCTTAGCGATGGTGCTCCCAGTGAACTTTGCGCAGTCAGAATTATTTTACTGATTGTCGACAGAGCTATATGCTTCGCGAGCATCAGCGCGATAATCACTACAGGGGGCCGCCATGTTTAGGAAAAAATAATTTTCATAGTATGCAAACATTGTTTTCTTCTCCCCTCTGGACGCGACAATGAAGACTGGGACGTCTCTTTCCCTCTAGAAAACTTCTTTGCAGAAAAAGCTGCACCTCACAAGATTCCTTCTTCGAACTGCGCGGAACGGCGCGAGAGGTGCGCTTTGAGCGTCGGTTGCGATGCCGCTGTGGACAGAAAAAAAATATATATCAACCTCATCATGCGAGTCCTTTCTTTTTATTTTGTTCAGATTCAAGTTTAAGGCAAATAGTTATCGAATACTCTCCTTTTGTTCATGAGTTTGTATCTTCATTGCACCCTGGCCAATCCCCCGCTGCGGGTTTGTGGCATTACGACTTAGGACGTCATCATCATCCTACGCAGCCTGTTTCACGACCCACAGTTCGCCCTTCCGGCATCCTCATGTACATACACCCGAAAGAGTGCGTACGATGTCATCACGCCATTTCTTTCCCATGGCTGTCCGCCCGATCCGGCCGGCGGCTCGAGTGCGCTGCACACTCGGCTCCAATACTGCGCCTCCATCAGGTGAGCGAGCCGCCTTCGGCGGCCACTGTACTGTTATCGGCGCCTTCAAAAGATCCGGCGGAGATGCCGCCGCGAGCGCAGCTCGTGGACAAGCGCACGTGCTCCGCGATTCGTTGCGAGAATGGGCCCAGACTTTTTTGCGTGCGGGTGCGCGCGCCAGCGTTGTCTATCTCCTTTGACACGTCGGTGCATTCAGGTTCCCTGCCGTACCACCCTCTCCTTCCTTCCGGCCCGCAAAAGCGGTATCCAAATGGGCCAAGGCGCATGCCTTCGTTTCTCCTTCCATTCGCGACGAGTGCGTCGCTCCAACTATGCACGCGCGATACGCAACCTGTTACACGCCGTGTTGCGCCGTCCATGGTCGCCCCCTCGCGAAATGCCGTGCAGCAGTAGGCTGCACGTAGGCACGAGTGCTCCTGGTCAGCACTGACCTTTAGCACGAAGCGTGTACCAGATTAATTGCCGCCTCGCCTATGGCATCTCCTCTCTCGTAGACCTTTCAGACTCCGACCTTTTCCATTTCTCAATATCCAGCTAAGTGTTGTTACGGAGCCCTTCAAATTGCCTTCACATAAGAAAACATGTCCGTCGCGTATATGTTTTTAGTAGCTAGATCGCAAGCTATTCGTTAGTTCCTTCGTCTCAGTGCACCAAGATGAAAAGACCCTTCAGGTAGTAAGTCACGCAGATGGAAGACGGGTGCTAAGGTCATACAAAGCAGATGCGCAGCATTTGCCCGTGCGACCCTCAAACCTGTCAAGGATATCCCTGCGCTGCTGTCACTCGTCGTTAGATGGCAGCTGTGTCAGTATACACGCAGCGGCTTCTTTGATAAGCGAACAGTTATTTTGGTTGTCAGCTTTATGCTACCGAGACGACTTACTAGGCACGTAAACATGTCAGTTTATTGTCGGCTGACCATTAAATTTAGTCGGCAGTCCAGCGTGCCATTTGTCGATGCCGTGTGAGCCAGGGTTCTACGTCACGCTGCTGGCAAGTATTTCGCGCGAAGCACTGCAAGCTCCGGTTGGTCAGCTAAGAGAAAAAGGCTGAAACTAACTGCCTTGAAAGGAAAACCAAGGAAGCTATGATGTACAGGACAACCCTCGCACGTCATCAGTGGCGCCAGCGTGCGTCACAACGATTGAGCAGGCAGACGCGAGGACTCGCCTGCTGACATCGTCTGGACTAAAAATGCTCGTACGCAGAGCTGAGTACTAACGGTTCACCGATTTACTGACACAATAGCATAAAATAAAGGCGTGTTTATCATTTTTCCACGCCACAACTTCGCCCGATGATTTCACTTGATGGCGACCACTGCTAGTAAGGGCTTGTCTCCGATCATTGCTGGCGCAAACATTTTTTTATTGATCAGTTTTTTTACATTCTTAATTGAGCGCATTATGATCATTAATTCTTTTGGCGAAGAAGTGGAAAACTATTTATTGCCTTGTGAACTGCGTATGAATAGAGCAGCAATAAGGGCCCCTAGTAGACGATGGTCATCGCACATTAATAATATCTCTCTTTCATCCTTCCATATACAGAGCATTTTTCGCATCAGCGTGGGTTGAGGAGGAGAGGGAGGAAATAGATAATGAGTTTATAAACAATTTAATTAACTAGGCCTTTACATTATTACATGATGCCAATCCTTGCTCGTTCTTGCGGATGTTCATGTTTACATTGGTTCTATTGTTTATAGCTGTCTGTGTACTTGACGAGGTAGAGATTGCTTGCCGTCGCTCCTTTCTTTGCGCTCAACTTCCTCCTTATGGTTCAGAAAGCTTCTTTCAGTAATGCTTAGAATAATAGCGGAAAAGTTGAAGAAGATGAGGGGATGCTCTCTCTGTCCATTGTAGCCTGCCTTCGCCGTCAAATGGTGCTGATCAAGATTATTTAAGGGCACAGTGTAAGCCCTATACTTCCCGTCCATTTTGGGCCCTTTTGAGGAACATGTTTCTCGGTGACTAAAAGAGGCACCCTTGTAGTGCATGCACCATTTTGTTCCGAATTTTGCGCACTTCCTACTGAACTAGACAGTGCAGAACCAGTTGAAGAAGTTTTTAATAAAATTGTAAGAGCTAGTACGGAAATTTAGCTTTCTTTGCTTCAAATTGTTTGATTGTTTAATAAACTGCTGCTTAAAATTATTCAATTACAGTTCAGCAGTTCCCGACCGTTATGTAGATGAGTGAAAATAAATATCAGCCGTCTGTCTTGGTATCTCTAATAAAAACACTGTATTAATTGAGCCCAAAGATAAAAAAATAGATTAAAAGCAATTTTGTATTTACGCAAGCACCATCAAAGTCATTGGCTTATTAGCCCCTAGCTTCGTAGTCAGTGTCAAAATCATTACTGCGCTTTTCAGCTTCTCGCTTCGGTTGCCGGGCCTCTTTTGTGAGGTGTCGTGCTGATCGATCCGCAAAGTACATTCGCTTGCGGTCAGCTTACTTCAACCACTTGATGATGTCGCGGCCAGATTTTAGTCAACAGGACTTCAAAAATGTGGCTCTTGCGATGCTGCCACCACTGAAGAAAAGGACAGCCTCTATTTTGCCATTCAGGGTCTGAAAACTAACAAACACGTTCTCTGGCTCGCGCGCTCCCAAGCAACATCGCTGAATAACTCATTAGCATTCTGAATTCGCCCATGAAGGCACTACTCCAGAAGCTCAGCCTGCGATAGCTGCCTGTACACGGGTTTGATCGCCTCCAAGGAAGATGCAGGCAAACGTTCCTTGTGAAGAAATGATTTACCCTCTAACTGACCTCTGCTGAAGGCACGCCACGTATCTGGCCCCTTTGTGGGCCTGATACGTGGTGTGCCATGTCAGCCCATGGCATGGCTGTGGATGATAAGTGGAAGTCTGTTGCCTAAACAGCCTTCCATATTTCGTCTACGTTTCCTACATTCCTTCTGATGGCCAACCCATAGTACGTCTGGAGCTTGTCTATGACTCCATCCGTCAGTAGGCCTCGGCCAGAGAGGCTTCTTCCATCATAGAGGTTTCCTGCTTTGTTTTTCTTCTACATGCAGCCTCCGTAATGTTCTGCCCATCCTTTTTTGGACATGACCTATGCACTCCAACTTCGATATTTCAACAAAATCATAGTATGGCTTTTGTGTCTTCACAGCCATAAAAGCCTTGCTGTCACCGTCCCTAAGGTATTTGACGCATCGAACCGAACTCCATGAGACTCCCCACTTCTGCTGAAAATGGTCAGTGCTTCTGTGACTTCCATTCCACCGCTGGGGTCTTGGTAATTGATTAGACACTCCATTGTGTGTCACTGTTTGCACCCTTGATGCCACACTTTGGATAGCGTTTAAACATAACCTCCACATCCAGCACAAATTTCCCCTAGTCTGTGCTGGTCGCATACACTATACGGTTATTGAAAGTGTGGCCTTGCTTTTGCCAGCTTCCATCCAGGGCAGCTGTAATGTCCTTGTAAACCAGCCTAAAGTTAGCTTCCTATAGAGGCCAGAAAAAGTTTTTTTTTTATATGTTTCAAATCGTTGCGCGGCACTTCATGCTTCACCAGTCAAATTGTAAACACTTTCAACACCTACCCGGTTTGACGCAATTTCTAATTTTTACGAGTTCAACACTCCCCCCCACCCCCCCTTAGCAGGGCTGCAGTGAATGACATCAGTAATAGTTTCTCGTCCCCTTCAGGCAATCGGCGCGTGACGGTGCTAGTTGCAGCGAGCTCACCGCACCAGCTTCAATCATCGCCAACATATCAGCCTACCTTTGGGACTGAGCTTTCGAGTCACGGCCGCAGCTAATTTCGGTCGTTCAAACCACGAATGAGAGCATCACAGTCGTGGCGCGCGAATGCGTTGGTCACGTGATATTGTTTTTTTTTTTTTTGTATTTCGCGGGATTTCCTTAGAGGTTGGGAAAAAAAAGATGCGCGTGGGGCTTTATTTAACGGAAATAAATGAACTGAGGGTTTCAGAAGGTGCACTCCAACTTTTCAAATCACATTTATTCTCTAAAAGCAATAATTAATAGTTCAAATATATAATTACTAATTAGTTAATTGCGGTATAAAAAATTGCCTCTGCCGCTCCAGATGACTAGCAGTGGTATATACAACTGGTTTCTCTGGCCGATCTCAAATGTTTAGTTTTTAAGCATGGCTAAAGTTAGCTGTACATAGAGCCAAAAAAAAAATAAATCACACCTGTTCTGCGGCAAACTGCTCTAACAGAGGTGGTGGTTTTTCTTTATTGGTTAATGTCACATGGCTGCAGGACTCGGCTTATTCCTGCGCTCTTGTGGTACTCAGTCACTCTCGTGACAGTGAGGGGTGCACTTTAAGGCAAAGTTTCCTCCAGACTGCTTGGAAAAGAGAAGCAGAGCGTGTTCTTTTCCGCACTCACGCAGTCTTTTATTGCCTGCCTGAAGGCGCGGCTTAAACCAGAACGTGGAATGTTGGAGCCAGGGAAAGGTGACTCAGGCTCTCCTGCGGAGCATTCCACTCCCGTAGGCGGGAGCGATTCCGTCCCTTGTGTACAGCGGTCCACACTCTCGGAACCAATCGACCTCCATGGGGGTCGGACCGGTCGGTGTCATCTTCAGCGGAGCGGTCACGGGCCACATGGAGAAGCGCGCTGGACAAAACCACGTCTTATTCCGAACACGTAGCTCCAGGCCTTGATTGCTGGCTGCAAGAGGAGGTAATTTTCGTGGCAAACTTTACAGCAGACAGATCAAAAGTACATATACGATCACCGTTTCTCGTCAAGAGGGAAGGAAATCCGCTGCGACCAAAATGCTCCACACTTCTGCTGGAGGCTAGAGGTTAGAGTGCCACGACAAAAATGCAGGCCGCTATGAGATAGTGACGAGCGACGGGGTTTGTGAAGCATTCTCCTTACCTTCGCTTCTAAAAGGCGGCCGAATGATTATTTCGTTAATATAAAGCGCTTCCATGGGAGTAGCGCATTTTAAGGCAATTGCGTCAAGGATCTTGCTTCGCAGATAAGCCGGCATCCAAGTCAGGGCCATGG
>JAJIZL010029185.1:0-10095 GCA_023969395.1 Amblyomma maculatum
TGTTCTTTATATGCCACAGAGCTAGACGATGATAATGATGGCAGCAGGCAGGGGCAGTACCTCGGGGTGTATGCAGGGCCACTGTACTATGCAGATTCCATTTCCTTCCAAATAACAGGTTCCAAATTTACAAGGAGTGGCTCATACATAAATGTAGCCCTTAGTCGAGTGTAAAAGGCACTCTATATTTCCTTGGTATGGATGATCAGGTCGTTTAGGCTTTTTGAGAAAATGTATTGCATAAAAGGGTTGCCCTTTCTCAGTATTATTTACACTTGGCAAAGTGCTAGACTGCATTATGCAAAGATAGTCTGCAGTCTACCTCTCCCTTCTTGCCGCCCTGCTGAAAGATATCTGTTGTATGTCTGTAGCAATGCATCCGTCTGTTGTTTCAGGCTACTAGGAAAAGTGACACTATGCACAGGCAACCGTAATAAGCATACTTATTGCGTCCCCACTAGCAACGTAAAGCAATTTGCCTTTACAGTGGTCTTGTTTATGCTCTTTCAGCTAATTGCTTGCCTTTTCATGATGCTATTTCCTTACACCTTCAGTTAAGATCACTGCAAAATTGCCATATATGTGCCCTGGGGGTGAAACCGCAGCCATCTGCTGGGAAATAAATCACATGACTGCATTAATTTTGTAAGAACTGAATCTGCAGTTTTTACCACACATTAGTGGTGCATTAGAAAGACACCAGTATCAGTTCTGAATGAAAAATGTAACCCTTACTAAATTTTATGGACATAAACACGTGAAAAAGTGCTGGCCTTTACACATTCTTTAAACTGACCACTGAAAGTCAGCAACAGAGCTATCTATAGATACATACACCTTCACATTGTCTTTTTGTTTACTGTTAAATGCAAATAAAGTCAGATATCCAAGCATTCAGGCGCCTGATGCAGTCATTGGTTGTGGGTGTGCTGCTTTAGGAATGCAATAATAAAGCAGTTGAGGTGTTCACGACAGCTGGTGGTTAGGTGGGTCGGTGTTTTTGTCATCAACCCTCAACAGTTAAAGGCTAACCAAGCAGATGTGCATGCAGAACATCAATTGTACGCATAGTTTTTGTTTAAAGCATTCTAGCTGCACATCGAGCTTTAAATAAACTGATACCCAGTCGCCGTTGCTCTACTTTTGAAGCAACCTTTCTGCACAAGTAGATCTGCACATACCAACAAGCCTGGTAGGAAGTGGCTCTTTAGCATAACACCATCGGCTGCTGTCTAGTTTCAATTGATGAGTGTGCACTGCTTTACCTACAAAGGAGAGGTGCAGATTATTTGCTCTGTGTGCTATCTGCACGCTCCAGTAATTGAGAAGGTGCAGATCCAGTTGGGCAGGTGACACATTGTCATGTGACCAGTTCGGCTAACAAAGCATACTTCGTGGCTCGTATTCAAACTTCTCAAAGCCCTGTTAGTGGTTGATCACTGCCAGTGTAGAATAGCATTAGTGAAGCTGCTGCTACCCTGACCCTGCTCACACTTCAGAAGTTTTGCCTAGCCGGCACACTGACGGACCAACTGATCGACCTTGTAGCCTGTAAGCATGTGCTCGGGCAGTGGTTAACTTTACTAGTGCTTCTGATTTATAGTTTCTTGCACTGTTTTTTACATGCTCGACACTTTCTTTGAGGATGATAATGGGAGTTAGGATATACTCTGATCTTCATGCATGTTTTGACAGTAGGGTGACTTTATGGTGCATTGTTGTTCGTTATAACAAAGCAGGGTGACCTCACTAGTTCTTTTTGTCTCAAACTCAAGGCTATAAACACATATTTTGACAGTAGCTCCACCCTCGTTCACAATAAGCATTTGTGATAGCTGAGGCCAATATAGGTGGGCTCTACTTCAGAGCTAGAAAAAAGTAGTGAAACCAGTACCAACAAGTTCCATAAGTACTCACTGGTACCAAGCTGTCGAGGATTTTTTCTTTAGTCTGACATATCGAATACACACACATGTGGCAGCTGTTAAATTAGGTTAAGAAAAATAAAAACAACAGTAGGCGATAATGCGTAAACAAATTCATCTTCTTCATTGCTGTAGGTAATGCATCTGGGGTGGAATGAAAAAACTCAGTAAGAATAGAGAGCTTGGGAAAAAAATAAACCGCACTCCTAAGACATTGAAAAAGAAAGAGATGACAACACAGCGCTTTGTCGTTGTCTCAAGAGAGTGCTGTTTTTTTTTCCCAGAGATGAACTACCAGCTAGCTCATTTTTCCACCCTTGCAGGAACAGAGACCACCTTAAATCGACGCGGTGCTACAAATGGAAACCAAGTCCGGAAGGAAAGCAGGTGTTAAAATCTCGGAAAAATAAATTAAACCTAACTTTAAAACCTGCAGGGATACCTAAAGTCTGCCTTTAAGGGTATGCTGCTAGTTGCTTCGTCACTGATCCATTTATTTCAAACATTTATTAACATACAGTGATAAGCTACCACATTATCTGAAAGACAACCTGACATATATATACTTGCTTTAACAATTGTATAAAAGTGCGACTCGGAGGGGCTTGATTGCCATCTCACTCTTCAATCACAAGGAGCTCCTAGCAATTCGGCATCTCATGCGGCCTCATGATGCCACACAAACTAACACCAAAACTCAATGCCTGACCCACAAAAATGTCACCTGCTTATTACCAAATGCTAGAACCCTGCTTATGACTATTTGCTCACGACATTGTCAACAATAATGCAAGATTTTGGGGAGAATGGGGCCTTCAATACTGTCACATTAAAAATAAATGACCAAAAGCACAGCAAAAACAGGTAAAATAATGAATATAAATTACATTTGAGACATTTGTCACACTTACTCTTCTTTTTTATTTTAGTTTCTGCATACGTGCTGCCTTTTGAGTGCACTTAAGTTATCTCATTAGCCTACGGGGCGCCCGAGCGTGGAGCCAGCTCTTGCATTTTTCTGTGTGTAGGGGGGAGGGGGGCTACTTTTGGTTGCTCCAGAATGCGTTCATTTTTTCTCGACGATATGCTGCTGGATGTCAGACTTTCACAAGGATGATTTAGTGCGGGCTGCGCTTGGGTAGCTAGCAGACAACAGAGGTGATATGGAAGTGGTGAGCATGTGCGGTACTTGATTGAACACGACATATCGTACAATCTCAAGGATAGTGCTTATTTCTGCCACTCGTGATGGACATCATGTGTGTCTTTCCATTGCCAGTGTTTACTTATTTTGTGTATGTGGGGCAACATATCTCTTCTCACCATTTAAAAGTGCAGATGTTTGCGTCATACTATGCGCATTAAGCCAATTGATTTGTAAAATGCATTTCATCTCAAGTCCATACTCGGTTTACTTTACATGGCTTGCTATTTGAGGGCTTTCTCGGGCATTAGCGCGGATTGCAGCTCCCTGTGCTTAGTCAGGAAGACACATTAATTCGTACATGTACAGGGTCCTTCAAAATATTGCGAACACGGCAAAGTGTGCCCGCGCTCCGTGAGCGTCAGCGCATCCGGCGCGGTCGCGCATCGAAACAATGCGGCGCATGCGCACGCTATGTGCGCATGCAAACGCTTCGAATATGTGCGAATATGCGAATATGTGCGAACGCTTCGCCGTGTTCGCACATATTTTGAAGGACCCTGTACATCAGTATCATGAGTGCACTCATTTTTCACATCTTCATTTCATTTTTCTGCAAAGTGGAAAAAGGACGTGTTTTGGAAAACACTCAAATATTTGAGAAATGACCAATGCATGCACTATCTATCACTTTATTCGTTCCCAATCTTCCGCGTCATGCATCATGCATGGACACCAACATGCAAGGACTGTCACGTTGGTCATGCTAGCGGTTTCTCCACAGTGACGGCACAGCACACACCATTGGCTGCTTTTGTACCAGCCCCAATTGCATAAAGAATTCAAACCTGCGGTGTGCACCTTAATTTTTATTTATGGTAGAGGTGCTTGCATATTAAAAACATTATTATCGACGTTATGCATGTATGACGGCATGCAACAGACACACTGTCGTGTCAGCTCTACCACAGTGTCCTCTTTTCCCCTGATAGATTCCTAAGACTGCACTGCATTCCCATCCAGCAATGGAGCCAAAGTTCGAGCGTCACCGATGCTGGCATCGACAAATCCCATTGATGCTCTCTCTCTCATGCTCCCTGTTTCCGCACTCCTTTATGTTGAGTTTTGAGAAACTAAAATCAGCTTTAAACCTGTGCCCTTTTAGCCATTTAAAGCTGTGTCTAGCTGGGTCAAAGCTATTGCATGACCTTTCAATTTTTTTTTTATCATATATTTTTGGACTCCTAAAATCGTGACTCCCATTTGAGAAACATTGCTTTTTGATGGCTGAAGTGAAACATGATAGTGCATGCATGTGGTACATCTCAAATATATCTGAGCTATTACCAGAGCATGTCCTCATTTCCACTGCATTGAAAAATAAAATACCATGCACCCAGATTGTGTTTCACACACTGGCGATATGCTTGCATGAATGCGCATGCCTGAGCATGTACTGAGGGCTATGATCTGATGTCACACTCGAGAAGGTCATTAAATGATACCATAAAATAAGCTGAGGCTATGCACTTGACAGATGAAAAATATATAGAGAATCCGAGTTCAGTGAGTTTATTATGAAATAGAAATCTGCAATTGTCAGTTGCCTGGTGGGAAAGAGTGCCGCATGCATATTATACGTATATAAGCAGCGACAGCTGACAAAAAAAAAAAAGATACCATAGGTGGGCACCATGGATCAGCTAAGAGCACCTATGATGCCCTCGGATAAAAGAAATGTCGCATGATACTCCTGTCCTTCTAGTCAGTTTAAAAATAGTGCATAAATTTCTCACTTCTATATCACCTCTCCATTGTCTGCTAGTTGGAGGGCTGCAGCGAGCATAAAATAATCCTGCCATGTCTGGCTGCCAGTAGGTACAAACAAGACAAATATGAATAAAAATTGAAAACGTTGCTTATGCTTTCTCTAGTTTCGCTGGCTGCTAGCTTCCCTATGTAATTTGTCATTTGATAGATTTCATTACTACAAAAGCAGCGTCACTTCAAAATTTACATTGTCATGGTCTTGCCTGAGTGGCAGTATTAACTTAAAATTGTATAGACACCATAATAATGCCACAGCATTCATGGCTTTATTCTGGATATAGTCTGATATAGGCATTTTGAGCAAAAATCATGGGCATATCTCTAGCAGGTGGTGGTTGGCTGGTGACATGGCTGGACACTGCTCAGTGGTTGTGCATGTCACGAGTCTACATGACACGGCTAAAGGCCCGTTCACACTTGCGACTAGCAGCGGTCGCGTGACCGTTTTGGTCGAAAAGCGACAGTCGCAAATGGTCGCATCGGTCGAAAAGCGACTGCCGCGGGCCGATCGGGCACTGCTCGAATTTTCAGTCGCGCGACTACAGTCGCAAACAATTTCACCAATCAGCGAGGTCCCGGAGTACTTGATCGAGCACCTTCTCAATGCAATTAAAGAATACCCCTACCTTTTCAACAAACGGCACCCGGAATTCAAAGGCAGGGAGATAGGATATGGCCTGGGAGGAGATTGGAAAGATATTTGGACTATCTGGTAAATACCATGAACTTTTAAGAAATGGATTTTTCACGCAGGTGCAACATTTTATATTGACACCACGATGATTGACATTGTCTATTCGTCGTCGGCGTTTTCCTGGAAACACGAGAGCGCGGCATGCGTACCGGCTCGCCTGAAAAAGCTGAAGTGTCTGGCAGGCGGCAGCTACCGACGTTCACTGTCATCGCCCAGCAGCTCTCCTACTCCCAACTCGTTCGGAACGAGAACAGAACGAGAAGGCGACTGTCGCAAGTGTGAACATCGGTAGTGGCGAGCTCCTCTCCTCTGGTCGCGCGACTGGTAGTCGCAAGTGTGAATAGACCTTAAGTTGGCAGATAGGAATTCTGGCTTTAACCAAGCCATTAAATGTGCCCGAGTGACCTAGGGGTAGCATGTCTTTGTCTGGATCCAAGGTTCTTTGGATCAAGTCAACCAGGCATCCCCAGGTGACTCAGGTAGGTTCAGATCTCTTGGTTAAAGCAGGTCTCTATATCTTTATGTGGTCTAACATAATGTGATGGCTTACAACTGCGTTAATGAGTATGCACAACATAATAGAATAAATTGTGGGGTTACTCAATTACCCTGTAGTGAAGTGTCTGTACATGAATGAGAATCCACACGGAAGCCCCAATGTGCTCCATCATACACTTAAGGTAGAGTTTAAAGGACCCCCGATTTTTTTGCGTGTTGTCTTTGTAACAGTGTGCATGACTATACATGGATTACCACATAGTATTTGTTTATGGCTGCTAAATAATACAATCTCTCCCATCATCTGTTTCAATTTCAATGCCATAGCAATGGCTGTGTCAGAAATCAGTATAGGTCATGGAAGGCATGAAAAACAAGAAACTGCAATATCTGCTTCATGATTTTATTCACTATATCGTTGAAGCTAGCCTGGTTCAGGAGCAGTCATCACACCGAACGTGCCTTTATGACCTTCTTGATATTTGACACAAAAGCCTTCTTCTCCTGGATTCTAAATATAACTAAACTCAAGGATTCATTCAAGTTATTAACACGAAAGCGTTACTTCGCTATGTTCACAGATTTCTGTCTGTAGACCGCACCCGCAAAATCGTGTCCGCAGCAGTTGCGAGTAATTAAGAAACGTGAGAGGTTAATGAGTGGTGTCAATCGATAGAGACTGACATAATGTTGCTGCCGAAAAATAGGCCAGTAAGCTAGTTAGGTAATTAATTACAGGCAAAAAATGTAAAAGTTCTCTGCAGCAGTTGTGAGTAATTGAGAAGTGGTAGAGGTTAATGAGTCCAATTGATAGAGGGTGACGTAGTGTTGTGTGCGAAATAATAATTAGGCCAATAAGGTAATTAGGTAATTAATTAGAGGCAAAACATGCAAAATCATGTCCGTAGCAGTTGTGAGTGATTGAGAAATCGTAGAGGTTAATGAGTGGTGTTAATTGATAGAGGGTGATGTAATGTGTGCAAAGAATTAGGCCATTAAGGTAATTAGGTAATTAATAAGAGGCAAAAAATGAAACAGTAAAGGCAAAAATGGTCTCATTAGCTAATGGCTTGGTGCCACATTTGAATGTATCAAATACTAAAATAATTAAACCAGTGAATTAAGGTGACTTCAAGTATGTGACATTACACAACCTGAAGTCGAGCTAAAAAAGGGCATATGAAGGGACTAGCATGCAATTTCAAAGTACCAAAGACTAAAGCAGTTAAGGCAGTCAATTAGAGTGGCGTCAAAGGTGTGACGTCACGCAACTGGAAATAGAGCTGAAAAAGGGCATAGGAAGGGATTGTGCAATTTGAAAGTACCAAAGACTAAAATGAATAAACAAGAAGTGGATAATGTGAGCTAGAGGCTGTGACGTTGCACTACCAACCGGAAGTCTAGCTGAAGAAGGGCATAGGAAGGGATTGGTGCACAATTTGAAAGTACCAAAGAAAATGGGTAAACAATAAGTGAATTAAGCAAACAGAAGCAACCAACAGCAGATTCCGTGCTTTTGCATTACTCCAATTCAGATTCTGCAGCGCTGTTTTTAGTTGTAGATGGATGCCACTCTGCAGAAGCGGCCTCAGTAAACTCCAGAAGGAGTGGAGGTTCGCCAGTACAGCTGCATGTGTTCTACATCCAAAGCCAATTCTCGAGCAACAAACGGTCCAGTGCCGGCCAGGCTTGTGTTTAGCCTCTGAGGGACTAGCATAGTGGTATTCCCACTTGAGGTATAGCAAATTGGCAGTCAGAATAAACGAAGTATGTGGATTTCTAGATCACTAGCTTTGTTTAATGATTTGGAATGAAAAGTCTACACTTGGTCATGATGTGCCACTGCTAGGGCATACCTAGGTGGCGACCCCAGGCGTTCACACCAAGTTTTGTTTTGTTGCATTAGCTGTAGGTTAAAATGAAAACTTGAGATTAGGAGTATGTTTAGTTGCTTATAATGGTTTGCTTTAACCTCCCTTGCATTGTTTTTATTCTATATGCAGGCACCTGGAAAATGCAAGGATATCTTGAGCGGCTTCACTCGGCTCGGCAAGCTGCGATGTGGTCGAGCGGCAGGATCACTTGGTTAAAACTTTGCTCACAGGATCACTTGGCTTGTAGCAGTGTTCTGGGCATCTAATGCCAATTAGACTGTGGTGTCGAAAACACTGATGGGCCTAGACCTCACAGAGCACATCCCAAATGTATTGCTGGCATGCACAGCAATTGTGAGAAAATAAAAGCTGTCATCAGCGTGCTTTTGCATCCCTATTTATTGAAGCACCGATTTCACATCACAGACTGTTGTGTGTATGGTGCAAGAAGTGTGGAAAAATTTGTACATTCACCATTGAACAGTGTGTAGTGGAAATACTATGCACCGTTTTGCAGAGGAAGGTATGGCCAAAGTGAGTCCTACAAAACATATGGCTGGAACTGGTTTAAAAAATGGTAGGATATGTAAAACAGGCCATGAAATTCCATCAGGAGGAGTAAAATAAAACTCTCCTTGAAGGAGTACAGGCACTCCTATCAGTGGAGTCCTTGAACTCCTCCTGGAAGAGTTGTAGGACGCTACTACAGTGTGTAGTTTTACTCCTTTCGGAGGAGTACCTTTACTCTATTCACAGGAGTAGCGCAGTACTCCATCAGTGGAGTCCGATTACTCTATGGCTAGAGAGAGTTCTTTTACTCTGGAAAAAGGAGTCGTATATGGGACAAGCGAAAACTCCTCCAAATGGAGTTCTAGTACTCCTTCTGTTTTTAGAGTGGATGGCTACGCAAAATCTACATCTGGGACACTTGCCTCGCGAGATCGTATACTGCGCTCGTGCCTAAAAGATGGGAAACATATGAGCGTAATGGCACGACAGAAAACAAAAGTGACAAAAGGATGAGCACCTTTTGAAAGAGCGGCGAAGGACACCTTAGCCATGGAGGAAGGAAAAGTCTTTCCTTCCTCCATGACCTAAGCCCGTTCCCATGCTCAACTGTCGCCAGCTCACGTTAAAGGACGGAAGGCGTCGAGAACGATGAAGTGTTTAAAGACGGAATGTGATTTTTCCATACGTGAAGTGTTCTATAGCACCCATTTTCGCCACGACGAAGTGACAATATGGCGCCGAACAAGCGGACGACAGAAGGCGCGCCTAAATGGAGGTTGGGATTTCCGCGTTTCAGCATCGGCTGCCTATAATGCTGTGCTATCGATGGAACTGCTCATGCGTCAAAAATAGTCTTCCTAGTCTTATGGTGGGTGAAGGCAGCTGGCGCGCGGCACAAAGGAGTCTACGCTACGTCCTGCGGACCAAGCAGCGCATGTGCATTCCTGGCGGATCTTGGCGAGTGAGGCGATACTGCCGCGTGAGCTACCGTCGCTTCAGAATGCGCAAGCCGGGCGAAACTATACATTACAGGTCTCATGGCGCAATACACCGCCATGTCCCGTAAGAAGCTCTAATTCTGTCGTCGCTCGACAGCGCTGCAAGATGAATACACACCGAGAGATGCTGAGCACGCTGTCAGTTGCGCTACGCCTGTAATAAGCCCAATTCGTGCTAGCGCTGACGGGAGCGGGAGTGATTTTTTTATTTTTTCTCCTAGCGTGAAACACTACAATAGGCACAGCAAGGCTCTGCACGCCGCATTTCCGTGAAACGAACCTGAATCTTTATTGCGTGCCCAAACACATGAGTATACGTCGCCTATCCACATGACCTTTGCAGCCAATAAGAAATGAGAGTGCGCGGCGCGCTCTCTGAAGACAGCTTTCCAGAGGCCGCAGAAGCAACGCGACCACATATGCGCAGTATGAGTGTGTTTCGCTCAGCCTTTAACCGCCACGCGCCTTTACGGTTATGAGCACAGAATGCACCAATGTCTTCTCAAACATTGCCAGATGGTCGTTTGATTTAAGCGCGCTCCAAATACAATCTCGCGATGCTGCATAACGTTGAGCTCTCTCTCTCTCTCTCTCTCTCTCTCTCTCTCTCTCTCTCTCTCTC